>CAJDSM010021369.1:24521-41201 GCA_903981925.1 Ostrea lurida
GTACATGATAGATATGGTTATGACTTGACGAAGTCTTTGTTATTGTACATTACATAGGTTTGTTATTGTATATTACATAGGGAAGGATATCACGGCAGAACTGCTGGCAAACAACGTTGTTGAAACAACAAAATGTTTCCTTCAGGAGCCTCAAGTGTTGTTCCAATACAATGCCTCTCATCGTGCCCCGGTAAGTAGCTGAAAGGGATTTCCATAGCATCAATTCCATAGTAAAACATTACCTTAAAAAAATAATCAGCTCTATGAATAATTGAAATCAAAGTTTGTGGCAAAATTACTGGTGAATACAGTTTTCATCTACAGAAAGTGTTTTGTGATGAACTGGTCAATTTAATTCTTAATTTTGATCTTTTTGACAGGATATTGGCTGGCCTACTCCCAATGGAATCACCCTGCAACAAGCCTTAGATTACTGTACGACTTTTGTAACTACGTCTGTCTCGGGCAGTCTGTGTAAAGGCGTGAATAATGTCCAGTTAGACGCATCCTTAGAGAACTGTGTGGAAGATATCAAGGTCAGTCACTGCTCTTGTGTTTCTTTAACACTGCCTGGGTGGAACTGTGTGTATCAGAACCTATATCACAGGGTTTTATTTTTCACTGTTTTGTGGTGTGGACATATTGACAAATTCAAATACTTTCGGGAAATGTGAAATTCTATAAAGGAGAACAGCTGATATTCTTTATTATGATCTACGCATATGCATCAAGGACTAAGGCAGGTGCTAAGAGGTACAACAGCCATTTGAACATTTTTTGCTTTCTTTGAAATGCATGTAGAAACAAAAATGATTTCTTTTCCCCCATAAGCTGTTTCCTATTTTAAAATACATCACAAAGTTTGAATAGTTTTCTAAATGCTTCTTGAAATTTCTCATAGATGTTAACTTTAAAAAACATTTTTAGAAGGTGGGTGCAATGCATCAACCTAAATTTTTTTAAAATGGATTTTTCCAACATTTAAGATATAGAAAGGCATGTTTCGATTTGAGCTTGGTTGATACATGCAGTCCATATACATTCTTAAGCCAGCAGGTTAGAAAAATAGTAATGTTTGACCAATGGAAACAAATGTTGGATGTTGTGGTGAATATGTTATTAGTTATCGTAGTGAATTGATTCATTGTTAGATTAATACTGTTGGAATATCATTTTTAATTCTGGGGGCAACACATGTTCGTTGGTATACCAAAATATTTCACTTGCGTTCAAGTGGGGAGTAATGTCGTGTGGTAAAGTAGAGAAATAATTTTAACGGCATGAATATTTTTAAGATTGAAAGGAAAATAAAATGTGTTTGTGGGACGTAAATTCGTGGTAGGGTGACCCACGATAATCCTACGCAACATTGGTCCCCCACGAACAATGATAATTCCTCAGTACCTGTTTGATCAATTCTCTTTCTCATCAGTTATATAATAGCTTTTATACCATAACCTGACACATGAGATAGCTCTCTGTAAAACTGGAACCAAAGGGTCTGGATTGACCAGGCTTGTTTTGGTATGGGATTACGGTGTCTTTAACAATTGTTTATCATCTTTTCAGCTGACTGATGAGAAAGATTGGGCCATAGAAACGCTGCAGAATGTGAACCAGCAGTGTCAGATTGAGATAGTGTACAACATCACTATCTGGATTATAGTGGGAGGAGAACTGGGTCCCCCCGGCGATGTGTTCGGGGCCATCTGTCCCGCTGACTGCAGTGGACATGGAAAGTGTGATGATGGTAGGATGTTTAACCTGTCTTCATTCAATTTCTCTATTTATATTTCTTTACCTCGTTACTTTGATGACTTTGACTGTTTTGTATTTATTCTTCGGTCTCTGCTCTTGTGTCTTAACTTCTGTTTTGACACTTACACTTTTTCTTTCTCTTCTATTTTGTTCTTTTTCTAAATATCATTTGACCAAAGCTATCACTAAATCTAAAAATGTGTTGTGCACTTTTTCTTGGCTGTTAGTTAACAATATGTGACTCTTCTCTTATTTTGTTCAGGGGCCCTGTGATTGTGACACTTGGTTATGCGGGAGACGATTGTTCCCATCGTAGAAACTGACCCTCAGAGCTGGAGTCCATCCCGGGAGGGGCCTTGATTGACATCCAGTGGTGGGGTGTGGCTAAATACCTTGTTGTGTATGGGGCAGACTTTGTGGACTCGGACAAACTTACTTTGTCATTATTTCCTGGCTAACGTAAGTATGTTTGCTGTGGTATACTTAAGAATTAACAAAGAATGGACTGAATGTTTGAGTTCCTTTTCTCCCCAGTATTTTGTTAGAGTATGAATTCCGTATAGGTGATCGTATCTCCATGTGCAAACTTTTGCAGTGAATACTAAACATTATTGTAATATTACGAACTTTTCTTTGTAGTTATTTGTATGAGAATATAAGAATCTTATATTTTTTCAGATGATGCAGGTATCACCGAATTTAGACAGGTAAAACTCATCAATGCGCGACAGCGAGCTTGATGAAAAGTTTTACCGTCTAAAATCTCGGTGATAACCTGCATAATCACCTCGAAAAAAATATAAGATTATTATTTCTTATCAATTTAATTTTATATTACAACAACAAAACAATGTCCATTAGACTTTACTTGTCTGTTAAGGTACGTGATCGAAAAAAATCACCTCAATTCTTCAAAGGTGTTTTTAACCAATGAGAATCGGCGCGTAGGTGACACATGAAATAAAATTAAAATGATATCATTTGGACAAGTATTATTATTTGAAATGTTTTTATGTTTCAATATATATTTTGCGAGAACAACAATTTTTTTCTTTTAAATCTTCAGAAATATACAGTGGAACCCCGTTATTACATTTTCCCACTTTTCCACAAACAAAACACCGTAAGTACTGGGCCAATGTAAAAGCATCCCAGTGAATTATCCACTGTAAACCATATCTTCCATTGATACTATCCTATGTGGAGAGCACATGTTGATAATTTTTTATGCCCCCGCCATAAAAATGGCCCGGGTGGCATATAGTGTTACCCTGTTCCGTCATTCCGTCTTCTTGTCATCATTTGGTTCCGTTCATTATCTTTGCAACGGTTCAACACATTCAACTCAAATTTGGTATATGGATATGTCAGGAATAAGCAGGCCCAATGTTTGAAGTTAGTCATGGTCCGGATTCTTTTGACAGAGTTAGCCCTCTTGAACATACAAAAAAATCAGAAAATTTTTCGTTTCCGTTCATTATCTCTGCAACGGTTGCCCACATTCAATTCAAAATTTGGTATATGGATATGTCACAGGAATTATGCAGGTCAAGTTCGAAGTTGGTCATGGTTCCGATGATTTTTGACAGAGTTAGCCCTCTTGACTTAGAAAATAATCAGAAATTTTCCATTTCCGTTCATTAATCTCTGCAATGGTTGCAACACATTCAACTCAAATTTGATAATATGGATACATCACAGGACTTTATTAGGACTTTACTGTAGGCGGGGCATTTCGTGTCGCCACCGACACATCTAGTTCTGAAGCTTAAATTAATCTTATCTTAATTGTCCATAATTCTATAAATGTTTTTGTACTTTTTCTTTATTCCTTGTGTAATATACATAACGTGTAGGCATGCATTGGTAATCTCCATTTGATCTGCAATTTTCTTTCCCTTTCGCTTTGATAACTTGTTCCAGTTTGTATTCCACACTACTTTCCTACATGAAAACCTTTGTCCTTGTTTTCTCCCATGTACACAACACTTACACTTTTTACTGACAATGAGCAAAATTACATGCATTTATTAAAAATGTTTTAGGGAGGCTTATGTCATAATAACACACACTTTTAAAATTGCTCATCACTCTTTAAAACGTAATTATCGATGCCTGATTCTATTGTCGTCTAAGTTTATCAAAGCCATTACCCAGACAAAGGAATTTACATTCTTACAGCCTGAGACAGTAAGCATAGGTATGAACGGCTCCTTTTATGGACTTGACATTGAATCATTAGTGGCTTATAAAGTTTTTTGTTAGAATTTTTACAATATAGTAACAAAGTGTGGCATCTGTACACAATGTAATAATCAGGTCTATTTTATTATAGGTTTGTTAATAAATGGTTTTGTGCTTTGAAATTTCAATATAATAAGCGGTCTAGCATAATAAACCATGAATGTAATAGTGGGTTCCACTGTACTTCATGTAAAAAATTCATTTGCAATGCAAAAATTCAATGTTTCTCAAGTTTGAAAGAATAGAAAATATGATGAAATGTAACTGAATGTGTAAACTGTTTAACTGATTAATTGGTTGTGTGCTGATTTTAACAGGGAACAGAACTTAAGCTACAGGCAGTCTACGTGAATAAAGACAGTGTTCTTTGTCCCTGGGCTGGAGCCATTGGTCGGTTTGAGTTGAGGGTCAGTAACAATGGGGTCAAGGTCAGTGGGCGACTACAGCTGGTGGTGTACAACTCTCTCTGTGAAGTCTGCACCCTGTCCAGATGCACTCCCAGGGTAAGTCTGCTAAAAGCACAATTTTAAAATGTTTGTACACTCAAAGATGATACATCAGAATTTCCTTGCATTTAAGGTTCTTCTATTTATTAACATAAGATGTTTGACTTAAAAAATGTCAAATATTTCAAATAGAGATATGACAGAAATGTCATTTAGAATCCCTAAAGTCATTGAATGCTGATATTTGAGGTAACAACTATGTATCTAGGATGTTGTGTGACAAATGAACATTTCTTGTTATACAATTTACAATGTAGTGAAAAACTGTTTGTTATAGATTTGTTATATTCTGTTAACAGCATGACGTCTGTGTTATCAATGGCCTGTGTTACCAAGAAGGATATGTTGATCGTAATGATATCAAACAAGTGTGTTTCACTCGCAAATCCACAACTACATGGAGTATACTCACAAGTGAGTACTTACATGTACTATATTGGTATCCAAATAGAAAATATACCGAGATTAACAGAAAGCATCATTCAGAAGGTTTACAAATTGATGATTTTTTATCAATAAGCTTGAAAACACCTACTGCCAAGAACAATTTTGTATCCAGTATGTCCATTTATATACACTCAAAGTTTTTTAATGTGCAACTCGTATAAGTATATACACTGACAAAACAGGTATGTGAACTCAAAGTGTTCTGAGTCTCGTAAATTTGAGGTGTGTAGATCTGAAAATGTGTATTCAAATTCATTCATATGGAATCAAAGTTTTGAGTCTCTTTTGGGGGTGGGTGGGAGGTATTTATTGTCAAAATTCTTATACGAACTCGTAGTGTATACTTGTGGAAATTCTGTCAAATACATTCATTTGGACTAGAAGCATGGAAAGAACATTCATTTAGACTTAAAATATCCTGTTAGTCCTACTTAATTTCAGAAACAGAATGTACAGTAATTGAAATGTTGGTGCATTAGGTTTCAATTTTGCTTTTCAGGGACCGAGATAACAGTGAGAAGATTCGGCTTCTTGAGACTTGTTGGCAACATTCTGTACACTGCTACAGCTAACATCATGTTTACCCTGTTTGGTTCTCCCAGGTTTGAGCTTGGTCCAACAGGTGCCAAGGCTCTGCTCCTGAACGGGGTAGATCAATTTGTGGACATGGGTGACCAGACTGCCCAATGTTTGGGAAATCTGGACAATTGTAAATTGGGACTCACTGTCAAATTCAATTTCAAGGTCATTAAATTCTCCAAAAAAATGTATATATTTTCTAATGGTGGAGACGAGCCTGGTTCCTATGGAATGGCCATGTGGTACGAGAGAAAGAGATTGTACCTATCTATCAGTACCTCCACCAGGATCTGGACAGTTAGTACCAAGTATACCACGCGGAACAAGTTCACTGCTATACAGTTCTCCTGGAGTATGCAGCTGGGAATCCGTCTCTATTTTGATGGGACACTGGTCACAAGGACTGAAAAATACTACAAGAGGGAGGTGAAGAATCTGTTTAAGAAGTTCTACATCGGGTGTTCCATTGCCAGAAAGTACTTCTCCAACATCGTGGTGGAAGGGTGGGACATTGCTGAAGCAGTGACGGATGTGGTGAAGGAATTAGATGTCAGAATCGGTAAGTCACAACAAAACATCGGGTAAATATCAGAGACAAGTAAGACAGGGAAAATTAGATGTCAGAATCGGTAAGTCACAACTAAACATCGGGTAAATATCAGAGACAGGTAAGACGAGGAGAATTAGATGTACATGTACATGGGTATTTCAAAATTAAAAGGAACTGAAATGGAAGATCGAATCTTGGCAGCCATGATACATGTAGGTTGTGATTACAAGGAATCCTGTCATTAATTCTAAGTGAAGGACCCAGAGACATTGGCAATAATTTACATCAATTTACCTGAAACTGTGAACATTGTACAGTTAATCTACAACGTTGTTCACTACCCTATTAAAATTTCACTGTAGGTTTAAAAAGAAACAGGAATGTGTATAACTTAGCCATAACATGTATTGTAAATAGACATATAAACAGTGAACTTAAAACCATGGAAACAGAAAGAAAATAATCAGATGTGAATTTAAAACTGTTGACTTTAGTTACAGATTTTTCATTTTCTACATTTTGATTCCTATAGAACCACCTGAGTTTAAGGACGCCCCAGATCTGATTATTTCGGTCAACAAGACGAGCCTGGAGACCCGATTCCTCTGTACCTTCCAGCAGCTGGACATAGCAAACCTTCAGTACACTGTACAATGGTACCTCAACGATAAGCAGCTCAAAGAGGAAACGCTGTACAATGATACAGAGAGCTCGCTAGAGGAAACTTACATCACTCAGCTGTTTTATGAAGACAAGGTAAAAACTTACATCACCCAGCTGTTTTATGAAGACAAGGTAAAAAGTGAAGTGGAAATGTTGGTATAAATAGGAATACAAAGTTTTATATGGCATTGAACATTGTCACTCAAGCCCTTTATGATAGATGAAATACTTAATCTAAGAAATTTGATTGTAAGTGAAAATTGTGGCATCATATCTGATCTGTTGTAAGTGAAAGCTGTGGCATCGTATCTGATCTGTTGCCAGATACATAATTACTTGTTCTATTTTACATTCTTATGTACTTTCCATCCTTTTATTCAAAATTTTACTTGTGTTTTATGATAAGTGACGTTCCACTTGATATTATGAGGATTTCGTTAAGGTTCTGTGTTTGATTCCAGATCAAATGTTCTGTGTCTGCCTGTGAACAAGGGAACTGTGAGAACACGAGAGGACCATGGAGGGACAGTGTGGTTCTGGTGGCCCGAGTCCAGGTAGGTCAACAAGTCCATGGTCAGCACCATTGTTATAGGCAATCTAAACCTCCAAACAAAGACGATTATAGGGACAAGTGATGGTGTACAAAATTAATGAGATAAAATAACAAATTTATAATCATTTGCATAGATATAATGTGGTTCTTGAATTCTTCTAATGTGGGATCTTATTAAAGATGAGTGTTCTTTGTTAGCTAAGTGAGACAAAAATCACCACGTACGAGGGAGCAGGACCACCCACATCAAGGTGACCACCACTGTACCCCCGAGACTGTTCTGTGAGGAGGAAGACAGGAAAAAGTACTGTCAAATAGGGTCTCAACTGTGCTTGTAAAGGTACGTGTAGGGGTGTCAACTGTGGTCTTGTTAAAGGTAACGTGTAGGGGATCTCAAACTGTGCTTGCTTAAAGGTATGTGTAGAGTGGTCACTGTGCTTGTTAAAGTACTTGGAGGGGTGGTCAGCTGTGCTTGTTAAAAGTACATGTCATCCACACAGAAATGAGAATTTAATATGATGGGGATAAGGAAAATAGCAGGAATACCATTCAATTATAGGTTTGTAACAGTGGTATGTTCTTACTGCCATGTTTGCTTATCATACGACTGAATCCACTGATGAAAATGACAATTCTAAAATGTCTATAAACATACTGATGAATTCCATTACAAGAGAAGAGACGAATGTCCGAGTTCAGGAGAGGAAGATCACGCAGGTTGTGTTTGGGTGTATAATCTAATGTGTACAAACACCGTGCTGCACAATCTCATCACATGGAAACCCTGGTCCCGGAACTGCAGCTCCCGGTCAAGGCCACGATAGATGGCCCAAGGACAGAGACAAGCCGAGGAGTGGGTCCTATATATCAACATGGCTGTCCAGTTCAGTGGTGTTCTTCAAATCAGCAGATCAGCACTGTACAGGTAGGCATTTTCTCAGGTTATACAGTTATAGATCACACGTTAACAGGTAGGGTCATTTCTCAGTGTATAACAATGACTGTACAGGTAGGGTCATTTCTCAGGTGTATACAATGTATAGATCAGCACTGTACAGGTAGGTCATTTTCTCAGTGTATACAATGTATAGATCAGCACTGACAGGTAGTCATTTTCTCAGGTTAACAATGTATAGATCAGCACTGTAACAGGTAGGTCATTTTCCCAGGTGTACACAATGTGTAGGTATTAGAATTTTCGAACCAGGAACTCAGGAAAGCGAATCTGACTTATTAAATTCGTTGATATCTTTCAAGTATTGTATCATGCTGCTCTCCTTTGGAAAATGAAGCTGCATATCAATGGGTTCAACATTTAAACAAAATGAATAACTCTGAAATAGATATGGAACCTGAAAGACATTTAGAAATTAGTGATAATGTTTAAGTCATAAGTGTGAAATATGTGTTTAAATCTATTTAACTTTCTTCTTTGTTTAATTTTTTTATTTTTACAAGATCCTGTAAATCTTATAGCAATTTTAATCAACTTCTTTTGCAAATTGGAAATCTAGTATGCAAAAATACTTAGTCAAACCTAAGATTAGTCTTGTATCAAAATGGAAGTGGACTTACAGATGAATTCTATTGTACATCAGGTGACATGTTAAAGACCGAATAAGACTTCAAGCCCTGTTCGTCTATCAATGAATCCACATATGACCTACATCTTGATGGAAGGTAAGGAATGTATAAAACGTGCAGTGTATGTAACAAACAAATAATGACAACTTATATAAACATACAGATGTTCATGTATTTTGACACTTATATGTTTAGAAAACTTTCATCTCATTTAATGTTTTATCACATTAATTAGAACATTATACATGAACCACAACGTTACTGTTTAAATTATTTTCGATGGCAAATGTAATAGGAAGTAAAATATGTGTCTTTGTACATAAACGATTTCATTTTTTCAGGTACTACAACAATTCTTTGGAAGAGAGTTTTATACTTATCAAACATAGGTACCTGCCAATATGAGGTAAGATTTTAAAGATATTGAGCTGCATGATTTTAATTTTCATTCACAAACCACATTTTTGCTAATGCTTTGTGATCAAACAGCAGCTGACCAATAAAGCTTACAGTAAATCTCTGTTTCTCCTCCATCTTCTAGAAGAACACATTAAGGGACAAATGATGTGTGATTACTACACACGTTTGATTGTTATCCAGGTAACGAGGTTTTATCGGAGCGTGTAACGGGTAAGCCTCCTGTAATATGTGCTGTTCTGTGCGTCTGAGATGATGTCTCGTTATAGACGCGATGTGAGCAAGAAATGGGCATCCTTCAAAGAAAACGCCAATGACGCTGGAAAATGTACCTCCACGGGAGCTTGACTGAAGGACCGAGGTCCCTCAGGAAATCAGGCGGAAAGAAATTATTGTAAAAGTTGTAACTCTTATCAGAAGCAAAGACTTGTGTGTGTGCCTTATTGTGTGTTTTTCTCTGCTTTAACTGAATGACAGTGAGGATTCACGACTTGCCTGATTGTAAGTACTGTGTTCTGCATTCTTTAGGATTGATTGCCAAACTGGTACACTCGCTGTGATGAAATGGCAGGAAAAGAACAAGTCAGTTTCATCAAATGTAAAGTCAAGGCATCCTCTGCAGACTTTGCAACACAGAAGGTAAAGCGTTCAGCATGTAGATCATATGTGACAATATATCCAACACAATTACAACGTTGAATATATACACTTCCAAGAATATTGCACAGAGAGCACAGGATTTGTCTGTCCTACTCCATTCAAACCATGTGAGGACCTTCGCAAAGAATTGGAAGATGTGTATTTAATTGCAAGGATGTTTGATTCCCAACAATTTTCTTATTTTTTGAAAAAATTATAGTTTGTGTGAACTTTGTCAATTTTTTGAAAAATATTGTTATAACACAGAATTCTTGGGTTTGTCTGTGTACTCCTAGAACATTTTTACCAGTTTGCTTAATCAGTATCATTGAAAATCAAGCATCTCATAACAACACTCTACGTGAGCTGGGATGAACATATTATGTACTTTTTATTGGTACTTTGTTGTTAATATGTATCAAACGAGAATTTAAGATGAATTTGATAAGTTTGACTGTAATATAAAGGGGCAATATCATAAAGAAGTGTTCTATAGTGGACTTTGAAATTTATCTTTTTGTTGAACTATGCTATGTAGCTAATCCAGTCAACAGTAATTCTTGGATTATTTAACGCTTCAGATGTCTACACGCCAGTTTAAAATGACATATTATACTCTACTAGGTCCAGTGTAAAGGTACCACAGAGAAGAAAAAGTCCAATATTAATAGATAAGGTGGCCCAGGAACAAACAAGCCAAGCTCTGGCACAATGAAGTCCACAAGATACGAACAGGATCTCTCAGAAAGTAAGTCATGGAGTTTATAGAGAGGGAAACATAGGACACCAACAATCTCTCGAAAAGGTAATGTCATGGTAAACTCCGGAAATGTTTATAGAGAGAAACACAGACAACCAAACAGATCTCTCCAAAAGTCTGTAACTGTGGGAAAAACCAGACATGTATCAATGAAAACAAGATTAGTAACACTGGAATGAAATTTATCTGCGAGTTTTAGATAAATGTAGAATAATTGCATATAGTCTTGTTTCAGTACCATCTAATTAAAATTAGCTGTTTTTGAACGTTAGCCGAGTTAGGCCAAGCGGATCTAACATTTAATTTAATTAGATGGTTCAAGTACATGCATTATGATAAATCACATGTATGCTCTGTGAGTAAAAAATGATATGTTAATTTTTTTGGCAGAACTGAAAAGGAGCACCGTCCCCAAGCCCCGCTAACACTAATCCCAGCACCCCCACATAGTCAGGCACCCTCTCAGATGTCCTTCAATGACAAACCATGTCCAATACGCCAAGCAGTGTATGAGGAATGAGGAGGAGAAGATAAATCCAGCGAAGAAAGAGAAAGCAGAGCAGGAAAAGAAAGCGGAAGTGGAGAAAAAAAGCAGGAGGTCAGTAATTGCTGTTGTTCGTTGGGGAGGAAAACAATTCTTCATAATCATTATACCCCCCACAATGAAGTGGGGGGGGGGGGTATACTGGAATTGGGTTGTCCGCCTTGTAGATGCATGGTTTCCGGGCTCTAAGTGTTCACCTTTCCACTTAAATCCACATAATCTGCATATAGACTACCCCATGGGACGAATATGTGCTCCTAATCGAATTTGGGGTCAAAGGGTCAAGGTCAAGCACACTGGACATCGGAAGTAGCAAATGACACTGTGGCTCTAGAGGATTATTGCGGTCTAGAGTTACCATATCATACATATGGATACTCATGAACGAAGATTTTCCCTATTGAATATAGGTCACAAGGTCAAAACGCATGGACAGGAAGTACCAATGTGATTTTTGGGCTGTAGAGCATTAATACTTTTCAACCTAGAATCACCATGTCATACAAATAATGTCCATGAGTCAAAGATGTTTCCTATTGAAATTTTGAGTGTAAAAGGTCAAGCTCTCTTGGACAAAAGGTAGCAATATTGATTTCATATCAACAATCTTGACAACAGTTAACATGCCTTTCGAGAGATTGGGGTAAAGCGGGGTATCCTAAATGCTCACTGTAATCTCTGTTTGTAACTGTTGTCAATTGGGGGAAAACAGTTCTATAATCATTATAATTCTTGTCGCACCTAGATCCTGTATAACTTGGCTTATTGATATTGTACAATGATTTATAATCATACTATCGGACTTAAATGTATCTGTTGTATTTTTAGGAGAAAAAGAAAAGAAGATTGAAATGAAGTTCCTACAGGAATGAAGGAATCAAAGGGACACTTAATGTCAAAAAAATCAAAAGAGGAAAGAAAGAAAGAACGAGAAAAAGAAGAGAAGGAGGACAAGAAATGAGAAAGAAAAAAGAGAAGCTGAAAAGGTTAGTGTTTGGGTATTTCAAATATAGGCAGTGCAATATTTTTATTACTTAGAGACCTTTATGTTAAGGACGGATGGTTACGTTCCTGACATAAATCCTATTATTTATTCATATTTCAATGGACTGGAAACTTGCTTCCAAAATTATATTTTAATTCTTAAGCTACTTCTATATCTGATAAATGTATTTCAAACAGAAAATTTTTATGTAACTATTCATTATTTTATTTTTGAAGTCATTTAACATGGTTTTTGCAATACCGTGAACAAGTACACATGCAAAATATTCAAACTCAAGAGTGTCCATGGTAATATTGCCTAAATTTGTTTTGCCAAATATGTTTTGGATGCAAGTACAATATGTTATTATACAAAAGAGGTAGGGGTCCAAGGGCGAAAAATCGGCCCTCTCGAAATGAACTATTTTTTCTTGATGTTTTCTATGGATGCTGTTTCTTGAAAAATAACACCAAGTAGTCAGGGAAATTAAATCTGGACGAAAATTAAGGATAAAGTTGGGAAGCCCCCACGTTCAGAAACTTAGAAATATACGCCTTTATTCGTTATAACATACGGTAAACACATTTACTTTCGAGATTATGTTTTAATGATATTGCTGGAGATACTCGATCAGAAAACATAAAAAGGCTAAATTTTTCGTTTGTACAAAGGCTCCTGGTACAGCAGAATTATCCTAATGGTTGTCATGCATGTACTACATGTATCCCATCCGGCGTTGTTCACAGAATGCTGACAGTCTAAATGCACCATATTTCGAAAAATGCACTCATATTTTTACAAAAGTATTAATGTTTATTTCTTATTTTCATCTCATTAATTATTCACCCACCTGATGTCTCTCATCAAATATCGTAAAACCACAAACATTTTTTCTTTGGATTTGATCAAGCAAAAGTGTACACAATTTAAGCAGAAAATATACCCGGTACGCTTACACAAAGAGAGAGAATCGCTTGAAAATAACTTGTTACTTTCACTTAGAACTAATATGCCGTCGTTTTATAAATACTCTCAACAGGAAAATTGTAAATCGTAATGCTTTATTTTGAAAAATGAAGTTAATATTCAAAAAGTAATAATATAATTATAAAATCGCTAACCAATAGAAGTCTATATACACATATCAACTGTGGCGGATTTTAACAGCGTAGTCTACAATACCGCGATAATTTTTGCCACCGTTCAGTCTTTTGCCATTCAAAATCTCAACTCGCGGTCACATGTACATTTAAATAGTTCTTGAGTGTGGTGTAATGTTGGTGGGGGTTACTCCTATATTTTTCCCAAGAGTGTACAGTTTGCTGCTAATTAATTGTATCTATAGTGATTTTTTCTTTATAAGCGAGAAATTCTTTGCCTTTGCAACCCCCTCCCCTATCTACATGTAATACCTTCAATAGGATATAGGCTCCTACATTTTCTTTTCTAACAATGAGAAGTTTGTGATAACTACGAAAGATAATATCATTATAATAATCATTATGTAAATTAAAAAAAAAAATTTTTTTACATTTCACTCTCCGTACTTACGATATAATACCTTGAAATTACATAATTTCGTGATATGGTCGTGGTGATATAATGCATGCTCTCGCAATTCTATTTCCTATTGTTTTTAAATCAAGCCTATATATCTAAGTACCACCATAGACGTCAACCTACTGCATGCGTGAAAGTTATTAACCGCATTTCAAATACATCTAAGAAAAAAAAAATCCTGATTGGATACAATAATTGTGTAGAAAAATTAATAAGTTCCAGGTAGGCTAAATTTGAGTGACTGCGCATTCATTCGGTGTTGATTGTAATGTCCTCGCGAGATATTGCTTTTGTAGACCTCATGGTAGGCCTGTATACTGTCCGCTGGAGACTGTAAGTCTCTCTCTCTCTCTCTCATCTCGTCTCTCTCTCTCTCCTCTCATCTCCTCTCTCTCTCTCTCTTCTCTCAATATTGATACAGTCCGACTGAACTTGGAAATTTTAAAAAAGTATAAGTTTAAATTAATGAGTTAGTATTCAAGCAAAAAAGTGCCTTATCTATTCTAAACGCAACAATGAAAAAAGTGACGTCCATTTTTGAATACTTGACAACGTCTTGACTACTGAATACACCAGTTAGCGATCATCTTTTATTGAATGTAATATTTAATAACAATAATACTCGCCACAATTCTGTGAGAGACGGTTCAACACTTAAGGACGCCCCCCCCCCTTTTTTTTTTAGTGAACAGGTCCCATGGTGTTTTTTTTTTTGGGGGGGGGGGGTGTTTTGTTTGTTTGTTTTTTTTCTCTTTTTTGTTGGGACTATGTCAAAATATTGGCAAAGACGTAAGCATGCTTCACATTCGAAAAAGTATGCAAGCTCTTCAATATTTTATATGAATTTTTTTATTTTTCCCCGAATAGAAAAAGGTTGTTTCTTTGCAAATAAGAGGTTCTAGTACCAAACTTCGCCTGTGATTTGGTGCATGAATATGAATATCTAAATAAAACATGCCCAAAGAGAACCCCGAAAGAAGTTATGATTTTTTCGAGAAAAAAATATTTACGAATATGAAAATGCTATTGTTGATATTTTTTAAATCTAATGGAAAAATCTTCAAAAAAACAGAATTAATTTAAAAGACAGCACGTTTAGACAAGTATATTTAAAAAATAAATTGAAAATGAAATGTCTTATTTTCAGATATTCGGCTATATTTTCAGATTTATTCTCAGCGAGAGAAAAAAAGTACCGATCCCGATCGACAATTGAGAAAATTACTGAAATAGTCATACCTTACTGGTAATTATATGGAATTTCAATCAAGAATTTACTTCCTTAATAAATTATTTAATGTGTAAACCATTTTCACATCAAGGGAGTTGTAGTTTTCCTTATTACAATGCTCTCTATGACTTTTTTGTGTAAATTTCGATGGGCTTGGTTCAAATTTGAAAAATCGCAATATTTAATAAATTTTGGCTATTCCATTTCAAATTTCTTTTTAAAATATATTTCTCCGACATATCTTTTTCCTAAGTGACATGTTTTTTGAAGATTTCATCCCATAAGATTAAAAAAAATATCAAACACAATAATATTTTCCAATATTAATTTAAATATTTTCATATTTAAAAAAATCGGAATTGTATATCTGAGTGTTTAGACTGTTTTATAACATCATATATTACAACAAATCACAGCAAAATTGGACTCTAGAATCTCTTTTTTGCAAAAAAAAAACAACTTTTTCATATTCCGGGAATAAATCAAAAAAAATCATATAAAATAATTGAGGCTTGTATTACTTTTTCGAAGGCGAACCTGTGCTTCTTGAAATGTGCTTAAACGATCATTAACTAAAATTTTGTTGTATTGAGCTACCTTAAAAAGTAGTAAGACGCGTGAATTTACCCGCTTCAATGCTGTACATGGCAACGTCTAATAGGCGCACAATCATGTACATTACATAGAACATGTAGCATCAACAATAGATGCTCCGAATCTCACACAGGCCGTGGCCAACTATTGTAGAGGGTGGCGGTGATTTTAGGCGGGTTACTTTAAATATATCCAATGTTTCAGAGTATATAATCGACTTTGATTTGCAATAATAATAGTGCAATATGCTTAGCAGGGTTTTTACCGTGTGTTACCCCCCCCCCTCCTCGCCCCGTGTACGGGCCTGCAACAGTTAATTTAGCCGTAAATCAATACAAGTTTGTAACTGCATACATTTATTAACATTCTCGGTGTTTTATAATAGACATAAGACGATAAATCGAATTTAAAATCATAATTTCTTATACAATATTTGTTTAAAATTTATAGGTCCGATGCCACAGACAATCATACTAAAATGGTGTTTAATTTCATGGTCCAGACGCGTGCACCCAAAACGATAACTTTGATTACTGATAGATTACTTTTTATAATGCATATTGAAAGAAATTTTACTTTGGTGCACGCATTAGCGGAGGCAATTAAATTGGTCCGATATATAGAGCAAATAAATGATATTTTCATGATTTTTCTGAAAACAACGCATACATGCGAGTGAATATGACGTCTTTGATGCAAGGTTCCCGAATATGCTATGTTTAGAACAACCAAATGGTCAGAGTAATAATAGAATACTTAAAATTTATTGATTGAATATAAAAGAATTAGTAAAATTTGGGGCCAATTTGGGGCTTAGAGCCCCTAGCTCTTTTGAGGGAAATTAAATTAAAAATGAGGAACATACCATCTGACCTTAAACAATATGTCTGAAAACAAAAAATGTTAAACAAGTAGACGTTGTAATTGTTTTGATTATTGAATGCTTGTTTGCTTGATTCAATTCAAGATTACAACGTTTTCAGTCTTAGACAAACAAGACATATCAACATATGATAGTTAATTTCAAACAAAGAAAGGAAAGTTATGCCTTTAACATGCTTTGATC
>CAJDSM010021372.1:268-11500 GCA_903981925.1 Ostrea lurida
ATTCATCAACTATGAAAGCACAAAAATTTCTATTCATGTTGAATGATACTCTTGTAAAATAAAAATGTGCCAAAATGAAGTACCAAGATTTCAAACTACTTTTTTATGGAAACTTTTTTCGACATCAGAATTATCTGATCATCAATTTTGATTGTGAACATAAATGATACATACTTATTAGATTCTTACTATTGATTGTAGAGTATGGAGTATAATGGATTTCTGTTTGATACGTCACAAGGAATATCCCTGTCTAGTTCCGCCATTTTACAGAAGCCAAACAAATCGACCAAAGATTTTGTTCGCAGGCCTTTCATCGGAATTTTCAAGGTAATTACGGAATCACTAAATCTAGATTCTTTGTCTCCATACATCTGTGTAGTTATATGTTTCACTGTACCTCCAAAAACAAAGGGGACTGGGGGCACTTCAGGGTTGATGTGAATTTTAACCATAGAAAAAAAAGTATAATTTATTATGCAAAGGTATTTTGATTTGACCTTTGCACCTGCATGCAGGTCATATAACCATGTCAGGAGAAAGAAATGATTACAGGAATGCATCAGAGGAAAAATTGGGGAATCGGTTATCAGTTTTTAGTTCCCCCAAAATTTGTTGCCTTTCATCATCGTTAACATTTCACAATTTATATTTTTGAATCTTCTCTAGAACCACTGGGCTAATTTTCACCAAACGTGGTACAAAATATCCTTTGGTAAAGGGAATTCAGATTATTTGAATGTAGGGGGCATCCCCATTCCAAGGGGAATAATCAAAGAAAGGTAATGAGTAGGTTGGGGGTCATTTAAAAATCTTCGCCGTATTAACAGAGCCAGAAAAGTTGAGACTTATGTGATAGCTTCTATACATAGTAAAAAATTCAAGTTTGTCCAGGACAATCTTACCCCTGGGTTTGGGTGGGTCTATATTAGGGGATTAAAGTCTTAATTAATATGGATTTTATGCAAAATTAACGAGGAAAAGTAATATGAGGGATGGTTTTTGAGGTCATAGAACAAGGTCACAATGGACAATTGATATGTGTGGGTAGATGTACAGTCGAACCTCATTATCTCTAAAATGGGACAGAAAAAAGTTGAGATAGTCAGTGAATCTGAGTATCGGCGGTAAATTGACTAAGAAAATAGATGGCTTGGGAATCAAATCAGTTTGAATAGCCATCGGGATATCAGAGTTCGAAGTTGAACTGTAGTTCTCTAGTTTCTTTAATATATCTGGACAGGTGAAGAGATTTGACTGTGTAATGGCCAGTGTCCATCTGAAAGCTACAGGGCTAGATAATGAAGACTTAGAGCGACTCCAAGCCGAGATCGACAAGGTGCCCAAGGTTGTCAATGCAATAGAGGAGCATTACCCAGGTATTTATCAAAATCATGTGACAGATCCACCATAAGTACATGTATTATGCCTTGTTTATCAATCAATGCTTTATTGCTTCAGTATGTGATAAGAGAGTTGTTAACAATTCCGTGTTATCATTTATTGTGAGAGACAAAATTACAGATGAATTGTGCAAATCAGCTTTTTCCATAATTTAGTATTTTCCTTTGTAATTAAATCTCTGAGGACAGTGCTCTACATATATAGAATGTCAAGAGGTCACTGCATCATCATTTAGTATATATAAACTTGAATTTTCTATCTTCATTACAACATAAGGAAGGAATTTTCCTTAATTTTATGTACAGTCAAACTTCGTTATCTTGAACCTGATAGGACCAAGAAAAAAGCTCGAGATACCAGTCGATTCAATCGACACATCGAGGGCAAAATACTCAAAAAATAGGTGGCTGGGACCTCCAAATCAGTTCGACATAACCATGGTATTCAAAATATCAGTGTTCGATATATCGAAGTTCAACTGTAGTTATATATCTAAGAAATAGATTTAAATTTTGAAAATACATGAAGGTATGAATGGCATACCCGTATAGTAGGAACAAAATTTATGTTAATATGATGCAGTTGTGTTAAATCTGTGAGTGTCTACTAACACTGTAAGTACAACAAACTGATAGTTCAGTATGATTTGTTCATTTGTAGTATCTGCGTGAGTGATTTCAGATTGCATCGATGCACATTTTTTATCATGGGCTACATATGGGTATGATATCGCACAAAATATTCATATTAAGATAAAGAGGGGAGGGGGGATCTTCGAGATCAGTAAGGCAAATTTGACCCAGGCGAGTGTTGTGCTTTTTTTATTTATGTTTGATATTGTATTTTATATCATAAGCTTTTTTCATTTTATTTTTGACACAGTATATTCGATTAATATGATGCAATGTTTCTTGATCTATTTCATACAAAATTAAGCAACATCAAAACTCTCTCCTAGATAGATCATTGCTTCAGAGATTGGTATTATTATTTTTATATTATAGTTGAGGGAAAGGATCAAGAGGACAATTGCATGGTTGCTATTATTTTAGTCACCTGAGCCCGAGCTTCTTCTGTATCAAATTTGTCCGTTCTTGTCTGTCGCGTTTTCGTGACTTTTTCACTTTCATTTCAAGAACCGCATGCGTCAAATTCAACCAAACTTGTACACATCATCCATGGGGTAAATGGGGTTTCAAGTTTTTCAGGCCTCGTCAAAGGGGAGTTAATCACAAAATGCAAAAAAAGTAGGGTGGTGTCATTTAAATCTCTTTCAAGAACCAGGGCCAGGAAAGCTGAAATTGTATGGAAGCTTTCCTGATATATATTTGTTATTCATATGTTTTTTCTTATTATCATCCCGCTTGTTTGTGTTCTTATTTTGGTCCTACATTATATATTGATTGCTAAGATTTATTCTGTATGTTTAATATTGTTTGAGAAGATCTTTAATTAATCTTCTTCCTCAATGAATTCTATTGTGTCATGAAAGCTTGAATTGTTATATGTGATCTCCTTAGTAAGATTCAGTTTGTTTCAAATCATGACCTCGGTCAATGGGCCACATAGGGATCAAATTTTACATAGCGATTTTATTAACGATAATCTTTTTAAAAAATCTTCTTCTCAAGAACACTGGCCAGGAAAAGCTGCAATTTATATGGAGCTTCCTGACTAGAGAGCAGATTCAGTTTGTTCAAATCATACCCCAGGGGGTATATGGAGGCCCCAATAAGGGATTCAAAGTTACAACTTGATTATTAGGAAATCTTTAAAATCTTCTCTCTCAAGAACACTGCCAAGAAAGCTTGAATATTTATATGAACTTCCTTGAATAGAGGAGTTCAAGTTGTTTATCAATATCATGACCCCTGGGTACGATCGGGGCCACAATAGGGCGATAAAGTTTTACATGCAGATATTATAGGAAATCTTGTTAAAAATCTTCTCAAGACCATGGACCAGGAAAAGCTGGAAAGTTATATGAATTCTTCCTATGTAGTGGAGATTCAAGTTGTTCAATCATGACCTCAGGTAGGTATGGATTGAGCCGCCAATAGGGATGAAGTTTTACATGCAGATACTGTATATATGAGAAATTCTTAAAAAAATTTCATTGAACTCAGAGGATATCTGAAGGCTTCCTATACATGAGTCAGATTTAGATTGGTTCAGATAATCCTCCACACGACATAGGTTGATTTAGTTTATCAGTGGTACGATTCTAAATCCAAAACTTACTGCTCTCTTTAGTGAGCAGCTGTGCTCAGTGAGCGATTGTGGCCATGGGCTCTTGCTTATTTCACCTTCTCGTTCTCCAGGTTAAATGTTGCAATGTTTTGTATATATTTAGATAGTGTATATTATTTTACTTAACAACACTTCATTTTAATTTATTTTTTTTTTTTTGGGGTCACAATATTTGAAGTGGGAGCAATCTGTCTCGCGTCATCCAAGATCAAGTGGCAATTTTAAACTAATGATATGATCAATGGGCTATTCTTAACGTACATGTAGGATCAGTGGCAATTTTAATACAATGTAGGATCAGTGGCAATTTAAGTAAATTTAGATCAGGGCAATTTTTAAACTACAATGTAGGGATCGGTGGCAATTAACTACAATGTAGGATCAGTGGGAAAATTTAAACTGGATTCCTATATTTACATATGTTGATGTTTGTTAAATCCATATATTTGTTATTTCGACCATTTCCTATGCTATTAGAATAATATGTATTTAGAGTTATTTATATTAAAATTATGTTCATGGATGGTAAATAATCAATAAGCCTTGCTGATATTTTTATAGTTTATTTACAGTTGCAATTTCTTCTCATGTCGCGGTGTTACTGAAATCTCAGCATATTCTATAGCTATCAACAGAGAGGACAATTGATCTCATCCTCTCCTTAAAGAATAGATCAAATATTTTTTTGAAACAACCATCATAAAACTGAGATAGACTTCAAGCCTAACATGTCTTGCATTTGATTTCTTTTTAAGAATCTGCAGTGTTAAGTCTGTGTGCTGGCAATCTTTGTGATATCAGTTATTCCCTTTAGTTTAAGAGAAGTGGACAGGCAAGTATGTCTGCATTCTATAGAGACAGATACAGTTATTTAATTGCAGGGTATTATTCTCAGATTTTTTCTTGTACAAGAAAATTTGCTGAAACATGTTCTGCCAATTCATACGGTAAAGCCTGAAGTGAGCTTTTCTGATCACCGTTGTCCATCTGTCTGTAAAAACTTTTTAATTTTCAGACTTATTCCTCCAACAACCATTAGAATGCTTACAAAGCTCTGAATAAAATCCTGGAAAATAATAACTCCTGGGTGAAGGATATACAGTTTTGTTTCAGTAAAGGGCCATATCCCATGTACTTAGGGCCAATAATATGAGCTGAGAAACCCTCTCTCCCGGGAGTAAAGATGATATCTATGTGTAAATGACAAGAAATTACATAAATTTTACATTGAATATTTTATTGTGAGTATTACATTTGTAACATTCATTAATTGATTCTCTCTTTCACAATACGTTCGGCATGATTTGTCGTTATGCGTTTCAAAGATAGCACAAGCATACCTTGGAATTAGTAAAATCCGAACGTGTTTACATACTGGCAAATGTGTATTTTTTGAAAAATCATAATAACGATGTAAAAACCAGCATATCTACCTTACAATAAGCAACTTTTATTTAAAATTCTCAGGACTAATTGAAACATGTGGTTTGAGGGCAAACTAAGAAATTTTCAGAAAATTTTTGTTTATCAGAGGGATTCAATGCATTACAGTGCCACAGGAATTGAGCTGACAGCTTACATACACAGAGAAAGAAAAGTCTAACTATCGACTTGTGACAATGTAATTGTACACTGATAATGTACATCTGTGAGCATTTATTCACCAATAGCATTAAAATCAATTCCAATGAAACATCCTTTTTATGGTAGCATATGATTGAAAATTATTGCAATATCTCTTCAACAATGTCAAACTGCTCAAGGTATTTTGAATGAGAAAAAACAATAGATATAAATGATATTAGAAACTTAGCCATATACTACTGTATTGTTCATATACACCTATTGTACTAATGATCTTTATCTGAAGTCATTGGATATATCATTGTTTAAATAGTCACTGGAGCAACATTGATTACAATGTAAATACTGAGAATACATCTGTATTGGTGCAATGTGTAACCGTTTTTGTGCAAAACTCTATCTGTTATACGTTAAACGATATTGGCTGGTCAATATATATCTAGTAATGAAAACCTTTAGTCGCACAACTTAATTTAGTGCCAATCCGTACATTATACGCTTAAAATTTAATATAGTAGTTGCTAAAATTCTCGTTTTAACGTATACTTAGAATCAAACAATGTCATTAAAATTTAGTCAGTAATCACTAGAATAATTCAGATATTTTTATTGTTATGTAATGTCTAAATATTATTACTATTTTCATTGGCTGATCAGGCTTTTTTTTTGGTCTGATTAATGAGACAAGAAGGGAATGAAAAGTGCAACATTAATTAGAGGTGAGTTATCTTTGCAACAAAAATGGGATTTGGGTCATATCATGTGTTGTAAAAATAAGCACTGTATGCTATATATTAAATTTGCATAGTTAAAGATAAGATCAAAATATACAACAAATTGCATTGCTGTTGAATAACTCAGTATTGGAGATAATAACACATCATAATGAATGTAAGATACATATAATTAGTGACATATGTACATTAATTCCTTGATATCCGATTTAACGAAGTGATTACTGGGTACTCTGGCCCTCTGAGTTTTAAGACTTTGATCTGTAATGAAAATCAGCCCAAAACCCCAAGAGCCCAGGCCACATTTGCTCACCTGGAGCACTGCATTCATAGAATGAAACAGTTAGTAGCAAATTCTAATTCCGTATTGTGGCCCCCACCCACCTCGAGAGGGGGGAGGGGGGGGGCATTTATCTTGACACAAACTTAAATCTACTCCATAGTCAGGATTTCACGTGTAAATTGCTACTCGATCTGGTTCAATGCAAAAAGTGTTTTAAAAGAAAATTCCCTATATATTTGCAGTTGAAATATTGACCCCTATAATTGTGGCCAGCCAACATTACCCTGAGGCGATTGATTTGAACCAAACTTTATCTTCAACTATACTCAGATAGCTTTTCTGGCCTAGTGGTCTTGAGAAGATTTCCCTATATAATTCTAGTGTAAAACTTAATCCCCTATTTGGGGCCCCATTGAACCCCGTGCGGGACATGATTTGAACAAATTTTGAATCTTCCGCTATATCAGAAGCTTAATCTAGAAGTTTCTAGCTTTTCTGCCCAAGTGGTTCTTGAGAAGAAGATTTGTAAAAGAATTTTCCTATATATTCATTGATGTAAGAGACTTTTGATCCCCTACTGTGGCCCATCTGTACTCCCTGGGGGCATGAATTTGGAACAAACTTGAATCTCCACTATATCAGGAAGCTTTCATATAAATTTCATCTTTTCTGGACCCAGTGGTTCTTGAGACAGATTTTTTAAACGTCACCACCCTATTTTGCATTTTCCGTGCATTATCTCCCTTTGAAGAGGCGCAATTCCTTCATTGAAACAAAACTTTAATCCCCTTTTACCCAAGGATGATTCTTGTACCACGTTTGGTGAATTGGCCCAGTGGTTCTTGGAAGAGAAGTCGAAATATATGAAATTATTACGGCAGACGACGGACAACAGGCGATTCAGAATAGTCAACTTGCATTTCGTTCAGGTGATTTAAAAATGTTACATTAGTTCAAGTATAAATGGCATCTGTGTTACATCAAATCATTCAAGTTTTTGACGTAAGTCTATAAATAAATCAATTCCAAACACTAAATATTACCCGTCGTTCAGAATAAATATCTCTCAATATCGCACTACACATTACATAAATATAGATATATGTTACAAAATATATATAGGAGATAAATTCAACAATTTAAAAGCATATTAAATAATGGATTAAATGCCAATACTAAAGATGTTACATTTTAACCATTATATTACAAAATCTTCTTTCATCAAATCAATTGAACACAGAGCACAACTGCAATAACAGATTTTGCTATGACTCAATAATACCCCAATCCTAGAACCACATATAATGACCCGCTATGATCTTATCCTTTATCAAGTGTGAAAACTGTCTTATCTTGTATAGTTCAAAAGCTACGGACCAATATGTATAGTTGCAGCAGGAAAAATCTAAATTTAAACGAACCTTGATCGTGAGGACTTGACATACTAAACTCAAGAAAAATTAAAAGACAGAAAAATCACACACAAATGCCTCCTTTGTATTTATGTCTTGGGCATATTATATCTAAAAAAAAAAATATGAGCAATGATGCATTAATTTCCCCATGATATGCAACAAGGTTTCAAGGAGCTACCATAGCGTAGCGTCATGTGAGGAAGAAGGGCATGGATTTGTGTTATTTAAACGGACACATATCTTAGGCATAAAAGAAGAAAACAATTAAACCAAACATGTAAAATATATACTGCAGACTATAAATGTACTAAGAATGACCAAATTTCAAATGTGGCAAAATTAATAGTGAACGAGTATGAAAATAACTTGATTCAACATAACAGATAATAATGGAACATTCCTCTTTATCATTGAGTAAAACTCAACTTAAGAATGAATAGTCGTCACTATCACCTCTGTCCCAGACGTGATTTAATGGCCTTGCTCCTATGGTTAAGGTTCGCTTTTCCAAGTTTTGGCTGTGTGTAAGCTCTACCCCACTACTGACTTGGTCATCACGATCCTCCCCAGCTCAGCCATTGGGAATCAGGGGGATTGGTCAAAGCCTCCCTCACAACTCCAATAATTCCTAGCAAAATCAGACCGCATCTCAAAATGTGAATTAATTTTTTTTAAACCACACATCACCATCACTTATCTGTCAAACTCTGGCTAGTCCTAGCTCTGCTGTCCCCCAGAAACTGGGAGCTAAGACCAGATCTATTTTGTTTATCTTCTATGACATTTCTGTGTGGAAGGTATAGATGTGAAATATAATAAATGCTTATTGATTTTTAGAAGTATCAGCAGGTAATAAATGATGTTGATGGGGATTGTTTTCTCTAGCCTTTTTACTAAAAAGGTGAATATAAATTTTTTTATGAAAATTCCTTAAGGTTAAGTGCCATCCAAACAAGAATAATGTAAGTTGTCAATCTAACAATGTTTGTTAGCTTATGTCGGTTAAAAAACCTATGAATCAAAATTCTTTTTTTGTCGACATTATACCAAAAATAGTCAAATACACATCGTCACTCAAATATCACAATTCCATATACTTATGATTCTTGCTCATTTGAAGTTTTCCAAACCTCAGTTATAATGCAAAACAACTTACCAGACTGCAGTTCCCGTTCCTTTGTCAACCGAGAATGTAGTGTATGCACAGCTACCTTTCTATTTTATTGCTATAGTTTGGTAAAAGCTCCCCAGGTATCCCATTGCATAGCCCTTTCCGCAAACAATCGAATCTAGCAACAAATTAAACAACGAGAAAAATGCACAAGTGTAATTGCTGAGAATGCTACATGTATTATGAAGACGGCCAAGAGTGGATTGGCTCCCATCCAAGGCGTGGGACTGCACAAACCGATGAGCTGACACGCAAGTGCGATGGTTACCCATCATGCCCATAAGTGCGATGGTCTGGACACCCAAAGGCGTCGGGGTCCTAATCATTGCGCAAAAGCTTCGATAAAGCTGATAAAAGTACATCAGAGAGGTACATCGGGAGTCTCGAGGTTCACGTCCATAAAGTTCGATCTCCCTTTTCTTCATTTATCGTCGAAAAAATATTCGTTACAGGGCAGCGTGACAAGTTAGATTTTTCAGTGATCTGACGTCTATAATAACTGACCGTCACAACGTTTACCATCACATCGGGACTTGGCGAGGTTAGCTATACCATATCACACTTTGAAAGTAACTGTGTAGACATCGCACATTTTGGCGTGGCCATCAGCACTTTGCGTCGTAGCTTAACAACCATCGCACTTTGGGGCAGACCATCGCTTTCACTTTGGGCGAGACCATTGCACTTTGGGGCGCCATCGCACTTGGATCTACATATATGTCTCAGGATTAACATTGAATATATCAAACCTTCAAGACAGAGAGAGGCGACTTCAAAAACATAGAAAACCCGATGTTACCATAACATCTAAAAAGGTAACTTTCTGTTCAATATTTTGAAACTTAATAATAGGATAGATGTTTACAAGAATTGTTGATCTGACATAAGTAAATAGCTAAACGCACTGGCTGGTATGTGCAGTATCATAAAACACTATAAAATAGATTGGAAAAAATATTAACATATCGATCTCTATTTCAGGTTTAAGTTGAAAGTGCCCCCAATAATATGTATATCTTTTTCTCCTGAAGAAAACAACATAGAATACAATATAATTTTCATGAAAATAAAATTACATATTTTGCTAATATGCTAATACTATTATATATATTGTACAGTAACTTGATCCGAAGAGTCGGATCAACTCGAGTTGAACAGGGTGCGGATCATCAGATCACACGGAAAACGCGAACGTCGAGTGTTGGATCTGATGAAATCCGAGCCTATGTCAACGAGACGTGATCAACCTTCAGATCAGTTTGTTTGATAAGTTTTTTATACCCCCATTCCTATCTTGATTAAATCGACGTTATATAAATGATTGTTGTTCCAAATACAGTCAAAATACTGAACTGTCGTGAACAATATTTGTGGTGTTACACGCGAGTTATTTTTATACACAGTCAACTATTCCTCACAAAAACGGTTGCGTTTGATGCATTGTGATGTCATCAGTTCAGAGAAAATACTGATTATCGACTGGAAAGAGCAACAGTGTGGCTGATCTGGAAAGTCGTCATCACACTCGGGATCATTGATGGTATATATAATATAATTAATATATTCAATGAAATTATTGGTAATACATTAAAATTCATGTACTCCAAGTCTGAAGGTTTACCTGAACATTACCTACTCGAACAATTTCAAAATGAAATTCATTTTTATTACAGTCCCTGAACGTTCTACTTTTACCACACGCACGGTGCCGAGCAGGCGACGATGACCGCACGGAAAAGCACGGTTGACGCAGTGCTGACATGAATGAAAAAAGACAACGCACTGGTGACCACGCAGATACACAAGCAAACATAGTTAAAGTAGAACGTTAGGACTGTATAATTTATTTACATTTCTGCCTTAATTTCTTCCGAATTCCCAGAACCTAAATTAATATACATCTATATAATTAAATTAGATGTAGATTGTAAAGATGAAGACAGACAAGTTCGTTTTCTGAACAAACATGCAATGCATTAACTGCAAGCATTTCACACCAGCAAACATGTACATCACAGCAGGCATATTGGCATCATGAGAAGTATATAATCATTATATTCTTATTTCAAACGTGACTCACCTAGCGCCAGATTCTCATTGTTAAAACACCTTAAAAGAAATTGAAGGTATATTTTCTCATACGGTACCTGACAACAATTACAGTTTAATGAACATATTTTGTGTCTGTGATTAACAATTAAATGATAGAGCCAAGTATAGTCTTTGATACTTTTTTTCGTGTGATATTCGCAGTTATCCACCGAGATTTTGGCGGATAAAACTTTTCAACAATGCGCTTCGAGCGAATTGATGTTTCTACCGTCTAAAATTCGGCGATACTGCATCACACCGAAAAAATATAGTTCATCTTCTATATCAATGTGAAGCAAT
>CAJDSM010021373.1:0-11833 GCA_903981925.1 Ostrea lurida
CATGTACAGTACAACAAGTAAGTCATGTACATTACCACAAGTAAGTCATTACAGTATCACAAGTAAATCATTTACAGTATCATGAGTAAGTCATGTACAGTATCACAAGTAAGTCATTAACAGTATCACGAGGTAGTCAAGTAAGTCATTTACAGTATCACGAGTAAGTTATCTACAGTATTGTTTCATTGTTTTACAAAGGTCAGCAGATAAGTGAATACTAGTGTGTGTGTAAGTAAGGCCAGGTATTGGCTTTTTGACGCAAATGACAGTGAAGCTTCGAAAAATTATACAGAACTAATAGTTATGATGCCACTCAATATTCTGAAGAATATTTCACCATATTTGAGGGCAGCTAGATTCAATTGAGATCTTAAACTTGTTAAGTCTTTTTTTTTTATGTGTAACATCTTTTATCTTTTCAGGTGAAAAGAGATCCAAAAACAGGAGCGTCAAAAGGGTTTGGCTTTATTCGATTTTTAGAGTACGATTCGCAAGTGAAGGTTTTGGCACAGAGACACATGATTGATGGCCGATGGTGTGATGTAGCTATTCCAAACTCAAATGCAAGTCATTCTGAGAGATTTTATTATATACACTGTTGTTTTAGAGTTGCAAGTATGGTAACAGAAATCAAGTTGAACTGTATACAATATGTTTATTCCTGTTTGTTTTTACATACAGGAGGGTGCTGCAGAGATGGTTAGCAGAAAGGTTTTTGTGGCAAGATGTACCGAAGACATCACAGCTGACGACCTGAAAAGTTACTTTTGCAAATTTGGGGAAGTGTCGGATGTTTTTATTCCCAAACCCTTTCGGGCATTTGCTTTTGTTACTTTTGCAGATCATAGAGTCGCTCGAGCTCTTTGTGGGGAAGACCACATTATAAAGGGCGCCAGTGTCCATGTAACCACGGCAGCTCCGAAAAATTCTGATAGAAATGAAAATAGGGGGAGGTTTGATCACGGGGGAGGTGGAAGGGGTGGGGCACATGGGGGCTGGAACCAGCAGGGTAAGCCCATTGCCACTGTAGGTACGGTTCCACCAGTTCCTGACCCAAACATGGCTAACAATATCGGCATGAATTTATTGAATTCAGCCGTCATAGCAGCAGCTCAGGCCATGTTACAAAGTCAAGGCCAAATACCAGCACCACAACCCCAGCCAGTAGGTCAAGGTCATGGGGACCCTTTTGGTGTTCAAACAACCACTGCCAGACAGACCCAGCAAACGGGGTTCTTTGGTAGTCAGAACTCTGCAGGCTGGGGGAACGCTGACACCAACACCACTGCTGGGGGATACCCCAACTGGGCAGGCAACAGCCAGCAGAGTGGGTGGAGCTAATATAAGGGTGAACACAGAGTGGGGTGTGCATCAGAGTGTGTTATTTTTACTATGCAGAGTGCTTAGCCGTATATGTTTATGAGGTCATGTGAGCAGTTTCCAGAACTGTGGTTATCACACTTGTGTTTGGGTTGCACCATAGGTATAATAGTGCTACACTCCTCCTTTTATTTCTTCAACAGAAGATGTTTATGTTTAAAATGACAGGTTGAGTCAACTTCCTTACAAATGTGGTGTTAAATGAAATTAGTCTAATTTGTTGCATACACATTTTTTTAAGCAGAATATTTTAAAGAAATTGAACGTAGTTCCACAATTTGTTTGTCAAGATACTTTCTGTTCAAGACAATTTTTGTTATGTACATAGTATCAAGTGTAGTTTATTTTATAGCATTTATCCAGTGTAACCATGTGTCCACCTAAGAGCTCTCAGCATTCCTTCTTGTCTTTGTTGTCAAATATTCTTTTAAAAAATGTCTTCTAGACTTCTCCCAAGGAAACCCTTCAATATTAGCTACGTTGTTATTTTCATCATACGATAAATGTTCCGGAGTCAATATTAATGTAACTATTCAAAGTAGAATTCCAATTTGTTAGACAATGTGAACTTGTGATCTTGCACATTATGAAAAGTGAATGGATTAGAAGGTAATATAAATTGAGCTGAACTTGAGTGATCTGAAGTAGACTGAATCATGTATTTGAGTGCACTGGAAAAGACTGAATCATGAATGGAACGAACTGAATCATGAGTGATTTGGCGTGGAATCATGAGTGATCTGGCGTGGAAACTTGAGTGATCTGGAGCAGACTGAATCATGAGTGATCTAGAATGGATTCGGAGGTGTATGGATGATTTGGCATGGACACAGATGAAGTCGAGTGGTTTTGCTTTTATGTTGTAATGTGCAGAAAGAATTAAAGGAGAGTGTATATATGGTGTGCAAATGAGTTTGGATTGCTTTTTCTTGATACTGATTATGTTGTGTCTTTATCTTTCAGGGGTACCTCCTAGAGGCATCAGAAAGAGAGGCCTGGTCTAACTTAAGTACTTTGTACAGTTCATTTGCAAGTGTCTGGCATCACAATGTTCATACAGCTATGCTAAAACTTGTGAAGACTAGACATGCTCATCTATGTACAGGTGCTCCTGTGGCACACAGGAAAAGATATTTGTTAGGAGAAGCTGTAGAAATTTGTTAGGAGAAGCTGTAGAAATCCCTTTATTAAACATGGTTGGGATATGATCAGCCTTAAACACTTTCTGTTACTGGTCACTGTCTAGATGCTAGACTGCCAAGAATTTTGTGTATTACATTGATGCCATTCTTTATTCGCTGAGTTTTTACTTCAGATTGCTCTGTTTACCTGATCAAGATAAGGGCGTATGGCAGATGTGACCGGTCGACAGGAGATGCTTACTCCTCTTAGGCACCTAATTCCACCTCTGGTCTGTCCAGGGATCCTCCGTATATTTCTATTGATCACTGTTCGTTATCCTCACCCTTTGATTGATACTGGGAGAAAACTTTGAATTTAAGTAAATTGCTTACCCTCTTCTGGTCAATTAAAACAATAAAATGCTTTGCTTCTTGTTTTATCGGTTGATGAAGGTAGCAAGCATTGCAGAGAAAAAAATCATAATCCATGTTAGCAACAAAGACATTTCGTTGACCCAATCGGCCATGACTCGATGACCTTTAACAGCACCGCGTCTTGTTCGATAATTATTACGCCCATATGTGGTACTTAAATTAACTATTTTGTAGAAAACATGAATAAAGCAATGTCAGTTTTCAAAGAATTCAGTGAATGTGAATATTGAAGTTACTTATAGTTCGTTTTTGGAGGCAAAAACATGTCTCCCCCGTGCTGTCAGTTGAGTTGTGCTGACAAGGATATTTATGAGGAGTTTTGGCAGAATTCTAAGTTATAGGGTATAACTCCCACAAATTCGGGGATCAAAATTTTGAGGCGATATGCACAACTACATGTACATAAGATGTCCTTGCTACATATTAAGTTTCGTAAATATCAAATCGGTAGTTTCAGAGGAGTTGTGCTGATAAGGTTATTTATGAGGATTTTTGGCAAGTTTCAAAGGGGCATAAGTCCCACAAAAATTTGGGGATCAAAATTTCCTGGTAATTTGCTCTACTTCATATGATGTCCTTGCTACATGTCAAGTTTCATAAAAATCGGATCAGTAGTTTCAGAGGTGTTGCGCAGACAAGGTTATTTATGAGGATTTACGGCAATTTTCTAAGTTTCAAGGGGCGATTTTCTCGCAAAAAGGGGATCAAAATTTTCTGGTAATGTGATGTCCTTGCTACAATCGAGTTTTTGAGGACGAATAACACCCAACATACGTAATAATGATGTGTAAACGCTGAACCAGTATGATAAGCGCTACTTTTTCTGGAATGCATGAATTGTGTAACTAGATGTGTCGGTGCGACACGAATACCCCCGCTTACAGTGAAGTCTAAGAAGGAAATTCGTAAGGGTGAAAATTGAAAGTTTTTCAAATGCATGAACTGTGGCATACCCATATATCAAATGTGAGTTGAATGTGTGCAACTGTTGGCAGAAGGTAATGAGCGGAAACGCAAAATTTTTTGATTTTTTCTTAGGTTCAAGAGGGCTACTCTTCAAAAATCATCCGACCATGACCAACTTGAACTTGACCTGCATATTCTGTGATGTATCCATATACCAAATTTGAGTTGAAAGTGTGCAACCGTTGCAGAGATAATGAACGGAAACGAAAAATTTCTGATTTTTTTCTAAGTTCAAGATGGCTAACTCTGTCAAAAATCATCCGACCATGATCAACTTTGAACTTGACCTGTTTTCAAATTTTTATCTTAATCGTAAGATTTTTTGTGAAAAGGGTCACAGTGCGTTGTCCGCAACTCCTCCTAAACGACTTTCAGGATTTTTATGAAACTGTGTGGCGTGATAGAATGTGCATATTGTCAAAACTTTTGTTTTGGACAATTTATGTACAAGATATGAACGTTTGGACTTAGACATTTTTCACCAATGTATGCATTAGTGCATCGTCCACAACTCCTCCTAAAGGATAATATATTATATTACTCATTGATTAGACAACTTCTGTTAATCTGAGAAAATCTGTTGTGTTCATTATGTAGTGTGCCCCGCGGGGGGTATTAGTCCCGGATAGGACAGTTCTAGTTTCAGCAGATTGGTTTGTTGGATTTTCTCAACCAAGTTGCGAATGTTTGTTCAAATAAACGAGGACCGGTCGTGGTAGAGCTCTCGCCTCGTGATCGGGAGGTCGTGCGTTCGAGCTATGTGCTCAGAACGGCCGCGTCAAACCCAAGACGTTAAAATAGGAAGTGATTGCTCCTTCGCCAAGAGCTCGGCATTATGGATCTTTTGGATATGACCTTGAAACGGAGGTTGTTTCGCAGCAGGTGTGGCACGCAAAAGAACCCTCAATAACGCATAAGTGCTAAGCATCTAGGTCTAAATTTGCAGCCCTTCACCGGCAATGGAAGTCATTATGAGTGAAATAACCTCAACGGGACGTAAAACAAAAGAGTCTGGTGTAGATAAAATATTTGGAAGCCAGTTTTCAATAAGAGTCGCTCCGCAACTCCGGAACTGTCCATGTTCGGACATGGTGTTGTCCGGGGACGACGGCGGTGGTTAGACAAAATGACAACAGGATTTTCTTTGTGTTATTTTCCCCCAGATATATAATACTATAGGTACTATGAATGTTATGATGTACAGACCTTTTCGAAATGATTGAAAATGACATGGCAACATACCACCAAGAGGTCCATGGGCCACATCGCTCACCTGAGTGACCTTGGCCCTGGCTCAGCAGTGGTGATTTAGAAGAGGATTTTCAAGTTTCCTTAAAACTGACCCAGTGGTTCTGGAGAAAAACATTTTATGCAAAACTTTCATCCCCTGTTGTGTCTTCACCCTACCCCTGGGAGGTATGATCTGATCAAATTTTATTGAATCTACTCTATATCAGGAAGCTTTAAGGTGAATGTTGTCTTTTGGTCTTGAGAATACAATTAAAAAAAAAAATCCCTAAAACTTTGATCTCCTATTGTGGCCCTACCATACACCTGGGGGTCATGATTTGAACAAACCTGAATCTCCACTATATCAGGAAGCTTTCATATAAACAGCTTTTCTGGTCCGAAGAAGAATTTTCCCCTATATAATCATATAAACTTTGATCCCCTGTTGGACCCATCGTACCCCCGGGGTCATGATTTGAACAAACTTGAATTTCGACTATATCAGGAAGCTGTCATATATAGGTTAGTGGTTCTTGAGAAGAAGATTTTTCCTATATAAATCAAATTTAAAACTTGATCCCTTTGTGGCCCCATCGTACCCCCGGGGTCATGGTTTGAACAAACTTGAATCTCCTCTATATCAAGAAGCGTCCATATAAATTTCAGCTTTCCTGGCCCAGTGGTTCTTGAGAAGATTTTTTTATAAATATTTCCCTTTATAATCATATTGTAAACTTTGATCCCTATTGTGGCCCATCGTACCCCGGGGGGTCATATGATTTGATCGAAACTTGAATCTCCTCTATATTAGGAAGCTTCAATATAAATTTCAGCTTTCCCTGGCCCAGTGGTTCCTGAGAAAAGATTTTTAAATGACACGACCACTACACTCTCTTTAGCATTTTCGTATTGTATATTTTATCGTGCATTATCTCCTTTGATAGGGCTGGTCCTTCATTTGAACAAACTTGAAGCCCCTTTCCCAAGGATGGTTGTACCAAGTTTGGTTAATTTGGCCCAGCGGTTCTTGAGAGAAGTCGAAAATGTGAAAAGTTAACGGAACACACGGACAACAGGCGATCAGAAAGTCCTTTAGCTAAAAACGTGGAAAATTAATCATTTTAGGTGATTTGAATTTCCGTATAGGTCTAAAAAACGAGCAAATTGTAAACGATAGTTTAAATAATGAATTACATGTACATCAGATGTTAGACACGGTAATGAGGTATATCAATGGCGATGTTCAGTTTACAAGGCATAGATGCACTATGGATACATCAGTGAACACATTTGGAAGGAAGTTACTGAACTACACAAATGACAATTTTGAATGGCAGGCAAGTATGGGGATAAAGATGGCAAATTTACATTTTTTAGTAGTAGAGGAATGAGCGTTAATGACTATTGTATCGTTAGTAGTTCAATGTGGCCACTCATCAGTAATTTTAGGGTAGGCAATTTCAATGATGAGTTTTCAGACCACGCCCCTTTGACAGTAGAACTGCAGCGATAGGAAAAGATAGACAGATGTGATATTCATGTTCTAAATGTGTAAGGTATTTTCGTTTTGTACTCTGTTGTTTTTTTTTGAAGTATTAATTGTAAATTTTAGTATGTTGTGCAGCGCTTTAGGCGCTATATAAGTGTATTTTATTATTAGTATTATAGAGGGAACAGAAGCAAAAACACCAACCACATACGTGTATCGTTGGAAGGAGGATGATACTGAAGACATAAGGATCTCACTAGTAAATAATCAAAATAAACTCAAGGAAATTGTTTTAAATATCGATGTGCAGTCGGGCGAATCTGTAAATTCTGGTGTTCAAGAATTTTTGGGAATCACTGAAAAATGTAAACATAAGGTGTTGAAGAAAAAATTAATAGAAAAAACAGTACAGAAGCTAAAGAGGAGGATTTAAACCGTGGTATTGATGAAAGTTGTAAATCCTTTTCCAAACTTAGTGGTAAGTCTTCCAGGGAAGAATGTTGTCGCCGCCACCCATGCTAAACTTCTAAATTTCATTTGAAAAATTACTTTCATCATTTAAAGTTCATCAGTGGCAAAAAAGTAATAATTATAATTTTTTGCCAGAATGTCACTTTCTGTTCAAGTTACCAGAATGACAAAAATGCATATTCAATATGATGAATTAGATGAAAGATGAGATATTGTTATGAGATGCCAGTTGTGAGATCATTCTGAAATGAAGAAACATATTTAATTTCAAGGTTCCTCAGGCCCATCAGTCATTACTTTGTGACAAATTGTTTCATGTTCAAAAAAATTAACGTTTCGCAAACAGGAAGTGACATGCGGCAGATGGAAACTGCGTTACAGAAACCAGTTTCTCCATTACTGGATGTCTGTGCTAAATTCAGGAAAGGTGGCCTGTGATGGTTCCTGAAGAAAATGTGTGACAGAAAATTTGTCCTGTTAAAAATATTCAATGGTCGCGTCAACAAGGAAGTTGACATGCAAAGCAGATTGGAACTACGTTACACGATACAGATCTCCATACTTGATGCCTGTGCCAAATATCAGGAAGCTGGCCTGTGTGGTTCACTGAGAAAAATGTGACAGAAAATTTGTCAATGTTAAAAATATTCTAACTTGCGTCAAAACAGGAAGTTGACATGCGGCAGATTGGAAAACTGCCTTTACACGATACAGTTGTTCATACTTGATGCTCTGTGCCAAATACAGGGGAAGCTGCTATGTGGTTTCTGAGAAAACATGTGACAGAAATGTTTGGACGACGACGACGCCAGACGGGTACTAAAGTGATTCCCTATATGTCGCCTCCGCTAAACGCAGGCAGGCGACACAATTAATACCACACATGCAATAAACCGATAATTAATAGAACCATTTGTATAAATAAGGAAATTTTTAGTCGAAATGTAAGGCATCATACAAAAAAGGAAAATAACTAGGAAAGACGAAAATGCCATGAAATTGGGAAGAAACTCGTTTATATACATGAAAAAATATGATCCAAAACATTTTCATCGAAGATTTAGAAAAAAAGAAAAAAACACGTACATTTAAACAGCTCTACGGACGATTTCTACAATTACTAAAAAAACCACCTACTGTCAGCAATGCACATTCCAAAATCTAAATACACGATGAATTGGCTGCTTAGGATGACAAAAAAATGATTTATATTCGGAGGCGTAGGGGACTGAATTTGAAAGTGAGGGGGGGGGGGGAGGGCAAACTTTGAAAAAATCACAGAAGGGGGGGGGGGGGGGCAAACAAGCAAAAAAAAAGGCCATTCGAACACTGAACAAGATGTGTTTGGTGAAACACGAATGCCCCCAGTATTCCAACATGCCAATGGGAAGGAGACCTTGTTATAAGGACTTATGCATGATAAATATGTAAGGTTTATACCACCATTCAAAAGGTTACGGCCAAATTAAAGTTTTTAAAAATGTAGCTCCAAAATTCAACGGTCAAGCATGTAGGAACAAAAGATAAAAGGACTAGTCATAAGGAAATACACATGTTGAAATACGGAATGCCCTAACTCTTGGGCATTCAAAAGTTATGGCTAATGGTTAAAGTTTTTTGAAAGTAGGTTTAAGTTTCAAAATCAAGTACCCGTGAAGGATCCGGGTTAAATAGGTCCTCGCATCCCTTACGTGTCTAGAGGCGAACCTGAATGGGGGACGGTCATTCGGATGAGACGCAAAAACCGAGGTCCCGTGTCACAGCAAGGTGTGCCAAGCACAGGGCTAAAATTTTGCAGCCCTTCACCGGAATGGTTGCGTCTCCATATGGAGTGAAAATTTCTCGGTGCGGAGTAAAACAACAAATAATCAATCAATCAATCAAAATCAAGGTCAGGAGGCAAAAAGTTTTGTACCCACGTGAAAGGTTTGTCATTAAGAAACATACTTGTGAAAATATCAAAGCCCTAGTACTATCATCAAAATATATAGCTAAGGTTAAAGGTTTTGATAGTAGTCAAACCTCAAGGTCAAGGTCAGGAGGTAAAAATTTTGACCCATGGAAAGGTCTTGTAATAAGAAACATACTTGTGAAATATCAAAGCCCTTAGTACTTATGTCATTCAAACGTTATAGCTAAGTTAAAGTTTTCTGAAAAGTAGGTCAAACTTTCAAGGTTCAAATATTTTGGCTACCCACGGAAAGGTCCTGTCATGGAACATACATGTGAATTATCCAAAGCCCTATACTTTACATTTCAAAAGTTATAGCCAAGGTTTAAAGTTTCAGACATAATGACAGTGATCAAGACAAAGACAATATGCCCCCCGATCTCGAATTCACGGGCATAAAAAGGGAGGAGGGCAAACCACTATTAAATCACGAAAGTGGCGGGGGTCACACATAAATTATGTGATTTTATGTAGAAAAAAAAGTTACTTGAGAAAAAAGTGGGGGGGGGGGGCGTTACTTTTGTAACTTTGCCCCCCCCCCCTTTTTGAAAATTCCCGGCTCCTACGCCCAGAATATACAGAAACTGAGATATTTGATTCACAGAGAAGTACTGAAGTGGTGTTTTAAAGGATAGTATCCTCATGTGGTGAAAAAAATGCTCACCCCAATCATCTTATTCCTTTGAATATAAATAAAAGAGATATTATGAATAATAATTTTGCAGCTAGAAATGACCGTAAGTTCCTTCAAAAAACGTTAACAATTAGGAACAACCTTTGTATATAGTAAATTGAATTTTTGTCAGAAGCCAAAATTAATGGGACATGTTTTAGAGATTATAATCGGTTTAGATTTCGAAATTAAATGCAAATAAATGCATAAAATTGTTTATTTTAACAGAAATAACTTGTATGAGTCACTTGGGGCCTTATTTGCCCATTTTAAAATTTTGGAACAAAATGAATGACACTATCCCTATAAAGAAGCTTAAGGGACACGGACACGATTCTAAACTAAAAAAATGTTCAAATTTAGAGTTCCAATGAAGCAATCTTTGTAAACAAAAAACAAGGGCCAAGCCTGTTTACATTTCATTTCATATGTCGATTCAAATAATATCCCAACGAAACTTAGAACATAAAGCGACACCACAGATTCTTCCATGTCTGCTCGTACTGATATTTTATGAACATTTGACATTTAACGGCAAATAACTACTCAACTTTATGACAAACGGGACGATTTCAGCTTTCCAGGCGTCAACTTCCCATTCTTTATGTTAGCAATATTCCTCATTCAAAAAAACACCCAAAAACATGCATACTGTATGCATGTCTCTCAATTTATTATACGCAAAGAGCTTGTTCTTGCGTACGTCACGTTTGGAATCGAGGCAAGCTCTTACAGACAAGTTGTTGTTGCAGGGGGTTTTCAACAGTCAACGTTTAAAGGGCAGCATTTCGTAATTCCTATTGGTCTTTAGAACAATTTAGTTTACCAATATGACCTATGTTCATTGAGTCAAATGCTGTCTTGATGTGTTTCATAGCCATTGTTAAGCCGTTTTTCACACACTGATTTGACTACGGATTGTTCCGTTTACCTGATCAAGACTATGGGCTCACGGCGGGTGGTGACCGGTCACCAAGGGATGCTTACTCCTCCTAGGCACCTATCCCACCTACTAGGTGTGTCCAGGGGTCCGTGATTGCCCAACTCTTGTTTTATTGTATTCTATTAGGACTTTACGAAGATATGATCACTGTTCGTTATCTTTCCTTTACATAGTGAGAATTGTAAGTGCTGTATCTCACTTGTAACTCAACAAAATGACCTTTCAAAAATTTTTGCGACCATTAGAAATACCCCAAGTGAGCATTTGCAAACATTAATTGGAAATCAACAAATTATTTCTCATCACAAATGGTACCAATATAACTTATTATTCCAAATAAGATTAATTATATAGTCCGGGAATTCCCTATTTGAAATGGAGAAAGGTCAATTATATACCAATTAGATGGGGGATTGTAAGATGTAATAATTATAGAGGATTTCGTTAATGAGTCATGTAGCTAAATTATTTACTTCGTTATTTTAATGATAGATTGATGAAGTTTAGACAGAGTACAAGTATATCAGATGTACAATTTGGTCTTAACCAAAAAGTGGTACAGGGACACAATTTTTGCTTTACATGGGATTAATTTCTGGAAACTTTGAGAAAGAAAAAACTTGTATTGTTGTTTTAATAGATACTCAAAAGCTTTTGACCGTGTAAATCGTTACTTTTTTATTTTATTTTTTTCACAAATCAGGAATCATATAAAAACAGTATGACATTTAACTTTCGGACATGACAAAGTCCAGACTTTTAGCTACCCTTTTTATCAAAGATACAGAAAACAAATTCAGTGTATCTGGTAGGGATTTTTTGGCAGTATGCTAAAGTTACTACGACTTGCTACTTAAGAGATATAAGCTTCTAAGATAAAAATCCTGTAGGAGAATGGCGGATTTTTTATCCTATCAATAATCCTACATTATCCTATGGGAGAAAAAATCCTATGGAAAAAATCTATGATTTTCAATAGTGATAATCTAATCCTACAAGAAAATGAATTAGATTAAATGTCCCAAATAATATAGTCCTCACTAAATAACAAAATTGATTGGATTTAATATCCTATGATGCTACTAAAAAAGGATAAGTAATCCATTTGGATTTTTATTTGAGACATTTAATTCTAATTTTCATTTCATATAGGATTTAATTATCCTATTCG
>CAJDSM010021378.1:0-40564 GCA_903981925.1 Ostrea lurida
ATGAGGACTTTTTAAAGCGAGACCAACTATACTAAATAAAAAAAAAGTTGGCGTTGCAGGGTTATTACGAATCTCATTTAAAGTCATCATTTCGCAAATTCTACGGTCGCTATATAATGACCTTGTTTGCGATTACAAAATATCACTAAGTCATGTTTCATACCTTTTCTTAGAACTCATTTTCCTACTACTAAGATTTTGATCGACGGGTAAGTCCGTTTAACTGTTATTTTCGATGACTAAGGGTTCAGGGGCTGGTATGACCGGTCAGACAGAGGGATGCTTACTCCTCTGGCAACTCTGTCCCGCCTTCGCTTCGAGGTCCGTGCACTCGACTTTGTATATATGTTTTTGGGGGAATTCTGATTACGTTTAACACGATATTAACTTCGCCAATTCATATCCAAAAGAATAACTGTAAACTGTAAACTGCAGGAGTTGGTCTGAAGAGAGACAGAAAGGAGGCGGTGTGCTGGTCGTCGTGCGATCAGGCACGGTGTGTGATCTTGGTACAAGCATGTCGCTACAGACGCTGTTTGTCACTCACCTTAGCAAAAACCAAGCAACTAGAAGATCTCTATGGCTACCAAATTTTTCTCTGAAATACACGGAGAGTTAAAGTCTACATTCATATTCTGAACTCAGAGAATTGTCGAGGGTAGACATCATCAACCGAAATAAGAACTTATCCCTGACAAAGGTTTCAACACGTGAGGATGTACCAGCCATCAATACAAGAGTTGTATGATAAAGCTAAATACAAGTTTTGGAATAAGAGGTACTATATTAAAAGTGGCAAAAGATGAGAAGCAAGCATGCTGTATCGTTCTCCCTCAAGATTCTTTATGTAGACAGGATTGATCCATTCGTCGTCAAGAAAAGTGTGGTCGTTTCTTGTTTTTTATATACTAGCGGAAAAAAGAAACCGTGCGTAATAAATTTTAGTAAATCTTTTCTATATTTATTGTTTGTATTTATAAAATCTAAACAATCTTTAAAAGTGATGTTTTTGAACAATATCGGATAGTTCTCGACTCAGATGCATGGACTTTTTCACGGCTAGTAAACACAAGTGTTCGCATGCACGAGTTTTACTGGCCAATACTGTTTGGAGTAATTAGTGTAAAAGGTTTGTATGGACACTATTCTCTGAGGAAAACACCTTAGGTTTGACAAAATTTGCCCTGCTGTCATGCCATGACAAAGCTAAAACCAACGTAATCGTGCTGTTAGGATGCTTCAAGCTGGGATGGCACAGACTATCAAAGCAAGACACTTGGGAGTTCATCGGAACACCATCCAATCATTATGGAGACGTTTCTAACAATTTGGTAACACTGGAGATCGACCACGTTCTGGGCGTTCTTGTGTGGCGTTGCCGACACGACAAACACATTAGACCTGTGCACCTGAGAAATCGTTTCCAGACAGCAAAGGGTTTGAACTACTCGGTAGCATTCTCCTGGACTTTGACCAATCAGTTCCAAGATGCTGTGCGTAAATCGTCTGTGCGAGCACAACATCAGACCAAGGCGTCCAGCGTTGCGCTTAACACTGCGTTCAACTTTATCGTATCGCTTAAACTAGCGTAGTGCGGACGACAATCTGTGCGATTCAGAATACAGGACTGGGCCGATATTCTGTCACTGATTAATCAGATTTCATTTTGATAGCAGTGACGGCCGTTGTAGAGTGTATCATCGCGTTGGAAGCCGGTACAGGTGCAACGTCGACAATTCGGTGGAGCCAGCGTTATGGTGTGGGGTGGAATAACAACAAGCGGAAAGAACCCTCTACAAATTGTCAATGGAAACCTCACAGGCGTACGCTATCGAGACGAAATTATTCAGCGCCATGTGATATCCTTCAGAGACATCAAAATCACATCACTCTGCAGCAAGACAATGCGCAACGCAAGGCCACTTGCTGCACATGATGTCAGGGACTTTTTATTCATCAGAATGTCGATGCCTTGCCTTGGCCAGCTGTTTAACATCAGCTGATGTCCTCCAGATCGAGACCCATTTTTTCTTTAGCTACGTCACACTGATGTATACCAAATGTATCTTCTGTTTTGGTACCAACCATGCTCACTGGGGACTAAATAACATCCTGTACTGGGATCCCACAATTGACAGTTCTAATTGTTTATCTGAAAATCGTTGTGTATACAATTTAATTTTATCATCTGCATTATACCAGTATATATATATATAGATACTGTGGCATACACTATATCCTACGTAATTGAAAACACACTATATATGTGAAGAAAACAAATCATGTAGATTTGCAATATACGGCCGCTGATTTTAACATATAATTAGATATACGTGTACCCATATTATTTACTTACCCAACGGGCGGATCAAGAACTAAAAGATATGGAATTGAGTGGATCAATTCGGTCCCGGCGAGTCTCTGGCAGAGAGGAGAAAGGGATCTGATGTGATTTATCCCCAACTCCATGAACTCGTCCAAAAGAGCTCTATCGTCTGCTCCTTCTACCTCTCAAAGAGCAAGTAGAGATTGGACCGGGAGATTGGAGACGTCAGGGTTCATTAGAACTGGTACAGGGTATCTCAAGGATGCCTCCAGTCTATACTTGCATCTAGTAGACGATAGAGATTTACTGGAGATCTCTGAATTTTACAAACGTCTATCATTCTTAGGACCAAACAATTACAGATGTACATTGTTTCCCATCTCCAGTCCAGAATGTCCTCTTGTCTTTATTTATTGGGGGAGGGGGTGTTGTTTGTTTATGAATTTGTTATTAATGCTTGTTTTCTAATTATTTTGTTTTCAACAGAAATGCCTACTATCCGCTGCAGACTAGCTGTAGGCGTGTCCGGAACTATTACCCAGAACAGTTTTAATTTTATCATTTACGAAGAAATTAGACAACTCGCGGTTGGAGTGGGATGCTGCGTGGAGATGAAAAACATTTACATTGTTTTGCTTTTTGGTTTGTTTTAAATCTTTCAATTTTGTGAATAATTGGCAAGTCTAATTAGTGTATATTAGTTGCAATTGAAAGAACACTTTTTGATGAGTTCAATTTAGGTTCACTAATTTGTTATGTGTTCAGAATTTCCTCGGTTGATTTTTATTTATTTTAAGATAAAAGTCTAGTATCAATCTTGATATCATAGCGAGTGCCTCAAAAGTATTGCTTTTTAGTGATTTAGTTGAATTAGCAGATCAGATTTGAGTTCCCAATTAGAAAATGATTTTACTCACAATTGGTACAGCAATGAGTTCTTTAATTATGCAGCGGTTAGATGGGTTCAATCACCGGTGGCCAGTTAGTTCTGTTGATAGAGCGCCTGATTAGAGATCCAGAAGGCCTGGGTGTGGTCCGTTGCATTTTTTGCCTGAGACATTTGATGCCATAGACCAGCCCCAGGAACTGGCAGATGAAAATCAATAAATGCCTAACTGGGGGAAAAAAAATATCTAGGGTTCACATCTTCTAGATGTGGAGACAATTAAGGAGGGAGGAATGTAGTAGTCAGATGGATTTGATTGTCGGTGTCCAGGGATAGCTAAAATATCTGACTGGGTATTCAGAGAGCCCAGGTTCGAATACCTGTTTGGTCCGTTACAATTTCTCCCTTCCTGCTACAGCCTAACAAATGAACCCAAGACACTGTACTATACTACATCAATAAAGAATGATGATGTCTATACAGTAATATTTAAGACTGGATGATTCTGGGGTACTTTGAGGTTTCCTTGCTGACTAACTTGCTTGTTACGTGCTGACCGAACATTTTGACTTTGTTGTCATAAAAACTTGCCATGGGCATCTAGAAATTCTACCTTATGGAGCAAATAACTAGTCAATCAAACCAGTTCAGATAATACCGAGCGAAGCTGGATGGGCCAAAGGCCCGTCCGCAAAGCAAGGCTCTAAAGGTAACACGTATGTAAAAAAAAAAAACAACTCAAAATCAGCAAAAAAGATAACAAATCATTTCGACATACGTTCAAGGAAATTTTCGTGAGCATAATGGGCGCCACCATTTTTATTTAATTAATTGCTTCAACAGATATTCGAGTATAAACCTACCTGTTACAAATTGTAACTCTGACATGTAATTTGTTATTCAACCACTATTTCTTCAAAATCAGTAGTATAAATTCTTTTTTGCTGCAGTTTTTACCTAATAATTGATAGAAAACTAGATACATGTAAGTACGTCCGACTTAATAGATGAACGAGTTCATGAGTTCCAATAATAAAAAAGTAGATGCGGTCACCTTTATGCAAATTTTAATTTTCTTGGTTAATTTGTTCATCTATAGAAGTATTTTCGATTGCAAACGGGATGCATTCTTGTTGTTATAATCGTTTGGTTTAAAAGAAAACATCGACGTTAGATGTAACGTCACAATGCACTTGCTTTAGCAGCTGACGTTATATTTCCCTCGTTACACTGCGACGTTGTATTGTCGACGTGAACAGCGGCATTGTGACGTCGAATTAGCTGCAATGTTTTGTTTTCTTTAGCGCATAGGAAAAAACACATTTTTAGGTAATAAATATTTCTATTTCTAACTTACCGTGCTTAAATAAATTATGATTATGCAAAGACCATTTCTTGCTTCGCTCGGTCCAACGGTCACACCGTATATATATTAAAGACTCAACAAGTTAACATAAAAGATTCAGCAATTTTGAAAACCAAATACGGACTAGGACATGTACAGGGACAAAACTGTCATATTTCATTATAATCATGATTACAATTATTCCAATGATAATATATAAACAATTTTCACTGTCTCATGGACATGTCGAAAATTTATGTTAGTGTTACATAATATTGATTAAGTGTTTATACAAACAAGAATACCGTATAAGAGGAATTTTTAGCAAGGTGAAAATTGAGTGATTTCTCCATGGAAAATTTGGCTTTAACGTGTAGCGGACACCCATCCAGGTGCGACCATGCTCGTCGTTAGCTTAACTTGCGTGATCAAGACAGGAACTCTACCACATCGCCAGAAAATTCTAGCTCCCCACTAGCAAGGCAGTATAAATCCTTATACTGTCTACACTTCCTCCCGCTCGGGGAAGTTTCGCATGGGTCCTCTCTGAATGTTTGACACCTGTTCAGCAACGGCACTCGCCGTTCCTGACGACATCCACCGTCGTTCCCGGACGAAACCATGTCCGTACATGGACGCTTGGTCCCAGAGCTCCGAAGAGACTACCTGACACAGGTCTCCTGCCAAACACCACTCACTACGCTGCCACCAGTTTATATTTAGTGAGAGCTAAGTTTAGTGACTCAGTAATCCCAGAAAAGATTTAATTATTTAATACCCCCACAGTGGAAATAAGTGTTAGCGATATTCAATTTTAGCGATCTTGTCACTCACTAATATTGCCAAAGTATGAGTAAAAGGTGTAAACGTATTTGTGCTGTAAATTATGTAAAAAATAATAATAATAAAAAAAAAAAAAAAAATATTGCCAAAATTTAAATCCTTGCTAAAAATTCTGCATACACATCAACTTGTTTATATAATATGAATTTTATATTTCACTGCCACATATAAATAATTATGATTTCCAACTGCTACAATCTTCTGTATTTGGAGTTTTTCTTCTTTTCTCTTATGTCATGTTGATGCTATCTATTTCAACTTTTTCTTATCTTTTTCTCTATGTTTATTGCTCTATACTGTATATATGTTTAATAAGGTCCCAGAATCAGTAATAGTAAAATATTATAGCCAGTGTTGCTGAAATACGATAACAGTTGCTGAAATGTTGAATGTTTTCTCTTTGATTTAGGACAATTTCTTGGATGCATACAGACACATGTGATAGAGCTTAATCAAAGGTAATTCTCGTAGTTACAATGTTTTCTCCAGTAATACACTTTTGTTACTTCACTGTGTTTTATTTCATTATCAAATTAGACAGTTTGCAATTTAACATGTAAACTTGTACATTTATAAACTACAAAATATGAATATATTACCCCATACTTCATACTGTTTTCATAATATAAACAAACTAGAAATGTATGTCTTAGATAGAAGGTCATCAAATATGTGAGCAGTGTAATAAGTACATTTATTTCAAATTTTTTCTAGACCTGTGGGGGCCCGGGTTAGAATAAGTCCCCAGCATCCCCTTGTGTGTCGTAAGAGGCAACTTAATGGGGTGGTCCTTTGGATGAAACCGGAAAAACCAAGGCCCCGTGTCACAGCAGTGTGGCACGAAAAAGATCCCTCCCTGCTCAAAGGCCATGAGTGCCGAGCATAGACCTAAATTTTGAGCCCTTCACCGGAATGGTGACATCTCCATGAGTGAAATATTTCTCGAGTGGGACGTAAAACAGTAAATAATCATTCAATCAATCAAATTCTCTCTACAGATATTATATGAATGGTAAATTGTTATATACTGACACCTTGATTATACATGTAACTATTATAGGGTGGAAGGAAATTGTGATCTGAGATATATAGTTAGTGATTTTGTGAATTTGATTAAGGACTGTACTTTGTACAGGAAGTATATATTGACAAACACAAGTTAATCTAAAATCTACATGATTCCTTTACAGCTTTCTGGAGTGGAAGAATGAGGGAATGTGGTTAGTTGAGGTGAGTATTTCGATATTGACTGGATCTGTTTTAGATCTGTTTCATTTCTTAGGGATTTTGCCCCATCGGTCAGGGAGAGGGGTGTATTGTTTTATCTTTGGGTAGTCTGCCTCCTGATATCATAGCTATTGAATTACACTTTAAGACAGAGGTTCTGTACATGGTAAATAAAAGTCTGTCTCTACTGAAAGAAGAGGGAGGGGGTGTAATATTGTGTTTTTGGTCAGTCCATCTCTTTTAGCTCACCTGAACCGAAGGTTCAAGTGAGCTTTTCTGACGCCTGTTGTCCGTCGTCTGTCCGTCTGTCTGTCCGTTAACTTTTCACATTTTCGACTTCTTCTCAGAACCACTTGGCCAAATTTAGCCAAACTGGGTACAAATCATCCTTGGGTGAAGGGGATTCAAGTTTGTTCAAATGAGGACTGGGCCCCCTTCAAAGGGGCGATAATCACGAAAATGCAAAAATAGGGTGGTGTCATTTAAAAATCTTCTTCTCAAGAACCACTGGGCCAGAAAAGCTGAAATTTTTATGAAAGCTTCCTAATATAGTGGAGATTCAAGTTTGTTCAAATCATGACCCTCGGGATTACGATCAGGCCCCAATAGGGGATCAAAGTTTAATATGTCTGTATAGGGAAATTCTTTTAAATCTTTTTAATTGAACCAGATACGAGTAGATATTTACCTGAAACTTCATGATTTGGACTAGATTTACGTTTGTTTAGATAATGCCCCCCCCCCCCCCCCCCCTCCGAGGGTTGGGTGTGGCCACAATACGGGATTAAAGTTGCTACAACTGCTCTTCTTAGTGAAGCAGTCCTCAGTTGAGCGATGTGGCCCATGAGCCTCTTGTTTTCAGTCAGTATTAATTTTAATTGGTAGTAGCCTTTTGTACTAAACAAGACAGAAATTTCGAACTGGGTAAATGAACAGGTTATAAACTCGTCATTTACGAATATCGAGGTATTTGATCATGGTCTGTATTTATTCCATTTGAATATGGCCATGCTTGGGGCCATAGCGAGCAGCAATCTTTTCTTGTTTTGTTTTCTTGATACAGAAGGGAATGTACCGGTAAATTCAAATTGCTTAAAATCAGAATTCTGAAGTCAGATGTCAATTTTACTACAATTTCTGAAAAGGGATTAAAGATTATATAGTCATGCTTTAGATTTTGTATTGCATGTAGAGCAGGGCAGACATATAGGGATCACATGGTCCGTCTGTTTGTATGTCTGTGTGGAGTCACACTTTTAAATCATACAAGAGACACATAAATTTCATGGAATGCTCTAGTTTTACTTTAACCAATATTTTTTGTCCAGTTTTATGCCCCGTGGTGCGGCCACTGTAAAAAATTGGAACCAATCTATCATCAAGTGTCCATTACGCTGAGTGATTACCCTGTCCGAGTCGCCAAGCTGGACTGTACGCGATTCTCCAGTGTCGCCTCAGCGTTTGACGTGGCTGGATTTCCTACCATCAAATTGTGAGTATCAGGGTTTTATGAAAAAAATTTCTTGACTGTTTAAATAGTGCTACAAGTTTGGTTTTTTTTTTCATTGGGAATTATTATTAGAGGAAAATTGAAAATATGAAAGAAATAGGATGTCAATGCATAGTGCAGTCATTAGGTTTGAGTTTTGATGTTTTCTTTTGGTGAAAAAAAAAATTAAAATTTTGGATATCTGTATCATTTTTATTCAGTATAAATGGGGACAAAGTATACACTCACCGCGGGGAAAGATCAGAAGAGGACATTGTAGAATTTGTAAAGAAAGCCAGTGGGTGAGTTCACAGTTCTAACCTCAAAGGTATCAATATTGCTCATGTAGAGAGGATGAACTTTTATTGATTTTGAGAGTCAAAGGTCAAGGTCACTATTGATTGGCTATTGTCTAAAAATCTTGTAAACAAGATGGAAGACATAACATTCATCAGAGGATTATCAAACCTTCCACAAATATTACCCATGGAGAAAGGATGAAGCCTATTGATTTTCCAATGTCAAAGGTCAAGGTCACTATTGAATATTGTCTAAAAAAGCTTGTGAACAATATAGAAGACTTTAACATTCATCAGAGGATTTCTAACCTTCCACAGATGTTGTCCTTGGAGATAGGATGAACCCTATTGATTTTCAATGTCAGCGGATATAGGTTAAGGTCACTATTGAATATTGCCTAAAAATCTTTTGTTGCAAGGGGATGTTACATGTACTCTTGAATTGCATGGTTAAAAATGAAACAAAAGATTTAATTATATATGTATAAAAATGTTATTATGTATAATTTTGGAAATTCATTAATTCCAGCTGCAATTTTCACACTGTGAATACAACACTGATGTATTATGTGAAAATAATTTTTATTTACTAGATAGATTACAGTATTTTACCGTTGAAAATGTGATAAATACGGTTCTTAGCCTGTGTTTAGTAGTCAGCTAGAGATTTTATTCTTTCTTCACGTCTGCTCTATGTCTTTTAGTCCACCTGTGAGGAACATGGCCAGCATAGGAAAATTCAATGAAGGCAAGCAGGAGCACAGGGACGGCGTTTTCTTCTTTTACGCAGGCGATGGGAACTTCGAAAACGATCTCTATGTAAGATTTTTTTTTGTTTTATTTTTCAAAACTCATGGTACTGGTTCTAATATTGAGAACTAAGATTTCCAATATATTTCTTCTTTACAGAAAAAATATTCGACTATAGCAGATAAAATGGCTGCCCAGGCCTATTTTTATGCTGGCACTGAGAAAACCTTACCAAAGGTATGTTCACATTTACTGTTATTCTTTTTCAAAAAATTTGTGTAATGAATGAAAATTTACAGAAATCAATTTGCTTTGATAAGGTTTAAATTAGTCTAAAACTGACCACAGTCCTTATCTCTGTATGAACTCAGTAAGTACGGTGAGGGTTGTGGCCATTCTCAATTTCCAATGTTAACTCTTCTAAAATTATATGTAATAACTATCCTTGTTTTACAAGTTTTCCATGATTAATATAAGGGCACATTTATAATTTAGAGTATAGATTAACTGATTTAACTCACCAAGTATCTGGAAAAATGTGCATTATCTTTCGAGGAAATATGAAAAAGTCTTATAAGAGAAGACCTTGGATTTCTAATGATGGAAAACTCTGTTCGTTACTTGGATTTTGAAAGCTAGAGTTACTTCCCTTGTCCTTTCTAACATTGACGATTTCTTTATCATTACTTTAGCTGTATATCAACAAGGTGATGTTAACAAATAAAGGAATGATAATTACTTTTCCTTCACAAAAGAGTTCTAGCAAGAGAAGTATGGGTATTTCAAAAATGTGCCTATTATTGACGGATTACATTGCTTTGGTTGATTATTGTTTTTGATATTCAGGTCACATGGCTTCAGAAAGTCTTAAAGTATTTCTTTTCTTGATAGGATGTTAAACCAGCAAAAATTCCAACAGTTTTGGTTTTCAAGGATCAGGCATGGTTTGAATATTCAGGTAAAAATGGTGGAACTTATACAGTTAATTCTTGTTAAATGGCCGTCTATTGTGATTGGATAAAGTGGTAGCACAAAGAATTTGACGATAGATTTAGAGCATATAAATGAGTATAACGAACCTCCAGGGTCAGCAAAAAACAGATCGTTATAACGAAACAGATTTTTATTTTCTTCACATAAAGGAATTAATATCACTTTGCAATAAGCATGAATTCGTTATAAGAATATTCATTAAATGCAAACTTTACTGTATATTTATTATGGGCGAAATATTTTGTGGTTTGATAAAATGCATCCTCAAATAGATAAAAACTATCACCGTTTTGATTCATATAAGACATACCTTATAATATTTTTTTCTCAAACCAGAATTAAAATCTTGTGAATAAGAACACACATGAAGTTATGTCTTGAGCTTTTAATCAATCTGACTTTTACACAGGTTAATAGATATCCATGCATATTTTGCATGATCAGACAGATTTGCACACATTTTATGGTTTCAACTGAAATTCTATACTACTGTTTTGATGATGTCTAATTGGAATTTAAAGTTACAAACAAAAAAGTCATCATCCATCCCAATTAAAAACAATTATCTCATTCAATTAAGTTTTTGAGAATTTTAATTTACCTGGACTATTAGGCTTACTGATGGTGGCTCGTTATGAATGGATGATGATGACTAATTAACAATGTCACTGATCTAACACCTCAGCCACCTTAATTCAGAAGTTTGTTTTGTAAACAGGGTGGCAGATGGTGGTATGCTAATTAGGCATTATGATGGGAGATGAATTTGTAAGGGAGGAAAGGCATTTCCTGACAAAAACATGGCAGTATTAATGTAAAAAGTGATGAATCAAGTGGCAATAATTCGATAATTAACTGTACAAGCAACCTTATTTTGTCCATAAAATATACAGGTAATCAATCATTATTAACGTAAATTATAGAGAGGGGGTTGGAAAGTACAAAATACTGCATACACAACATGTACACGAAGAAATTTCATATTACTGAGTCTGATTATATAATGAAGAAAGACTAATGAGATCATTACCACCATGTAGGGGCCACATTTTTCTTTACAACCAAGAGAAATAAGCAGTGCAAAATGTGTTGTCGTAAGGATGCTGTGTTTCTATTTTAATATGTTCTTACACTGATTGCAATATCAAACTACAGTGTAATATTTAAAGACATATAAATGTAGGTATCTGTACAGTTTGACACTGCAGGAATAAAATCATCTGTATTTGTCACAAGTTCAGGATGGCAATGAGTTTTGTCAACTTTTTATTCGTTGAAAGGCATGCTGGTGCTTCTCAAGGATATCAGATTTGACAGTGAAATTCAATGGAAAAACACAACACATGTTTCTGATCTTTCCTATTTGATTTAAAGGATAAAACATGAGCTGATAAAACAATCTCTTAGTGATGAAAATAATGTGGACGTTTATAATCTGTGTGTTTTAAATTCTTCTATACTCCGCAGGGTGTGCTTATTGGGTCTTGTTGTATCAGGTGTTCAGAAAATTAGCAGTATGTAGAACATAATTATCAAATACATCATTTCTGTTATAAATCTAGGCCAGACATTGAAGAATTTGAAGTAAGCCCATTCTACTGTCTGTTCATATAGGTTTTCATTCCTTCAGAACAGTTTTTGACAGTCTAGCACTAAATAACAAAGTTTTAAACATATCTTCTGAAGTGATCTCGTGGTGTAAGTGTTAGTTTTCAATAGGTGCTTCCTGAAAAGTGAAACTCGCTAATTGAATATATATCATGTAGGCTCAAGGTCCCAATGTCCGAGACTAGGATTGGGTTTCTAGGCTTTGCCTTAAGTAAGAGCACTGCTTGCAGGATGATCAAGCTTGGATGAGCTCTCTTTTTATCTCATTCTCAGTTTTGAAAGTGAGACTGAGATCGAAATGAGCTAGTCTCAGTTTTACGGCTTTAGAGCCTGTGTCACAGAATTAACCCTGTCATTCATGTACTTTTACTCCAACATGAATTCAGAACCTCAATGAAGCAAATGTATGAAATTTTTATTGTTTAAATTGAGTGAAAAGCCAAAGATAACAAACAGTGATCAATCTCATAAGTCCCAAATAGAATACAAATCAAGAGTTGGGTAAACATGGACCCCAGGATACACCAGAGGAGGGACCAGGTGCCTAGGAGGAATAAGCATCCCCTGTCGACCGGTTACATCCGCTCATTGTCTTGATCAGGTAAACGGAGTAATCCGTAGTTAATTTCAGTGTATAAAGAACGGCCTAATAATTGGTATGAAACATGTCAGAGTGCATCTGATCAAGTGGCAGATTGCATGGGCAAACTAGATCGTTATAACAATCATAGTCCATAGAATTTGCAAAATGCTGCCTTTAAATTTGGTTGTTGAAACTCCTGCAATAACAACTTGTTTGTAAGTAGTCTGTTTGATTAAAAAACTGATCATATGCAGAACAAGCTCTTGCATATTGAATAGGTTTAAAGACATACACACCATATACAGGTGCTGATGGAATTATAAAAACAAAGAAAACAAAGAATAATATAATCAAGTACATGTACATGCAAAAAAAAAATGTAAGTGTTGGCAAACTGCAAGTTTAGGTCTTGGTCAAAACCTGAACTAATGTAGTACCATTAAAGCTTGATTATATATACTTTTAAATAAAATGATATGCTTGTTTAGGATAGGTACTTGGTATTTAAACATATTCGTGTGTTTACAGAGATGGTCCTGATTGAATTTCTCATGATTCTTCTCTTCCTCTCTAGCACCTGATACATCTATGTCCTCGCTGGAGAGATGGATCAACAGTGAACGCTTCACATCCTTCCCCAAGGTCTCTGGAGGAAACATCAATGACATGGCAGAAAGCGGGAAGTCTCTAGTGATGATTGTTGTTGATCCCGAGAATAGAGAGAAGTCTGATCTCACACACAGGTAAGTGGTATCAATTAGTCTCACACACAGGTAATTTGTGTGTATAGTGAACTCTCACACACGGTAATTTGTGGTGTATAGTGAAATCACACAACAATGTAATTGGTTGTATAGATATTCACAACAGTAATTTGTGTATATGACCTCACACACAGAAGTGATAGTGTTCACACACACATATATTGTTGATACATGATCCACATCACAGCTAATCTGTCGTATAGATCAACACAGTAATTGGTTTATTGATCTCAACTCGTTAATATTGTACTACATATCTCACACACAGGTAATTTGCTGTATGATATCTCACATCATCAGTAATTTTTGTTAGTGATTCACACGTAGAGTGTCTACTAGGCACAAGCAGGTAATTGTGTGTATATGTCTCCACACACAGGTAATTTGTGTGATAATCCAAGGAATTTTCATCAGATTAATAGTAATTTGTGTATAGTTAGTGATCTCACACACAGGTAAATTTTGTGTGTTATAGTGATCTCGCACACAAGTAATGTGAACTACCATAATTCAACACAAGTAATTTAGTGTATATGATTCACACACATGAATTGTGTTACTAGATCTCTACTACACAGGTAATTTGTGTTGTTATAGTGATCTCAAAGTAAATTGTTTCGTTGTAGTGATCTCAAACACATGAATTGTTGATATAGTATACTAACACACAGGTAATTTGTGGTATGTGAATCTCCACACGGGTAATTTGTGTATGTAGTTCACACACAGTATCTTGTGTGTATTAGTATCTCCAAGCACACAGTATTTGTGTTTACAAGATCTCAACAAGGTAATTGTGTGGTATGTGATCTCAACACACGTATTAGTGTGTTATAGTATTACACACAGGTAATTTTGTGTATAGGATCTACAATCGACACAGTAATTAGTGTGATACTGATCTCACACACAAGGTAATTGTGTGTAATAGTGAATTTCACACAACAGGTAATTTGTGACTACCATGATCACACAAAGGGTAATTTGTGCTACGCCATGATCTCACAGCACAGGTAATTTCGTATGTTTTTGTATTGATTCTGATTCAACCAGATACTTTAGATAGGATCTCACACCAGGACATTCACAGACGTATTTAATGTGTATAGTGATCTCACACAGGTTAATTTGTGTGTATAAGTGATCTCAACACATCAATTATATATGTGTTAATGTGTTCTACAACAGTAATTATGTGTATAAGTGATCTAACACAAGTAACTATGTGTGTATAGTAGAGCTCAACACAATTAGGTATTTTGTGGTATAGTATCTCACACACAAGATTTATGATGTAATTATGATCTCAACATCAATAGTGATTGTATTCACAACTAATTTGTTATAGTGTATTCACCTACAGTAATGTTATGATATTGATGCACACACAGGTATGTTGTGGTATAAGTGTATCACACAAACATTAAGTTATGTAGATCAAAGGTAATTGTCGTATTTTCTACACACATGTATTGTGTATTAGTGATAATCACACACATGTATTATTGTGGTATAGTGATCTCCCACACAAGTAAATTTGTGTAAGTGTCACACTAATTAAGGAGTTATCACACACAGTTATTTGTGTCGCTGTATATGTTCAACACACAGGTAATTATGTGTGTATATCTGACAAGGTTTGTATAGGTTCAACACACAGTAAATTGTTATATAGACGATCTCACACTAACATTAATTTGTGGTATAGATCTCACACACAACTAATTTTATTGTTATAAGTATCTATACACCAATTAATTGTGTTATAGTTGATCTCAACAGACTGGTAATTTGTGGACTTAAGTGACTCACACACAGGTAATTTGACTACATGATCTAACAACACAGGTAATTGTACTATAGTATTTAACTCACACGGATATACTTGTTATATGACACACAAGGAAATTTTGTGATATAGTGATCTCACACACAATAATTTGGTGTTATAGCTGATTCACACACAGAGTAAATTTGTGTTATTATGATCTCACACACACAGGTAATTTTGTGTAAGTGATACTCACACACGAGTGAATTGCTGTATGTATATGCTCACACAAGGTAAAATTGGTGAATATGGACACAAGTAATTTTGTTTATAGTTAGTATCTCACAACATGGTAATTTTGAATGTATATAGTGATCTCACAATATGGTAAGTTGTACTGTTGAGTGATCTCACAACAGTTTATTTGTGTAAGTCACAGGTATGTGACTACAATGATCACACACATGGCTAATATTGTGTATATGTGATCTCAACACAGTAATATTTGTGTGATAGTGATCTACAACCGGGGTAATTTGATGACTATAATGAATCTCACACCAGGTAACTTTGAGTTGTATAATACAATTAATTGATTATATTCCAACAATGAATTTTGTGGTGTATGTGATCTCACACACAGCTAATTGTGCTGAATCCAATATTACACACACAGGTAAATTTGTGATAAGTGATCTCACAAATAAATATTGTGTATAGGTGATCTCACAACAGTATATTTGGTGTATAATGCTATGTATTGTATGTGGACTCCAAGCTATGATAGGATCTACACGGGTAATTTTGATGTACAATAACTCACTAATGTGCACTAACTCCACACAGGTAATTTGATTAATGTATAGTTGATCTACACAATTAATTGCTGTGTGTGTAAGTGATCTGACAAAGCCAATTTGAGGTGTATAAGTAGTATACACACATCGGTAATTGTGTAATGTCTCACACACAGGTAATTTTGTGTATTAGTGGCCACCGGAATTGTAATGCTCAACCAGGTAATTTGTGTTTTAATGTGATTACACACACAGGTATTTATGTATAGTTCAAAGTAGTGATGATTTTATAGTGGTCTACACACAGTTAACTTGTGACTAACCATGATCATACACACGTTAATTCATGTTATACTGTGATCTCACACACTAGGCAATTTGTGTGTATGAGTATTCACACAGGTAATTGATTTAACAATGATCTCACACAACATTAACATGCTTTAATAGAGATCTCACACATATATTGGACTACCTCGCTGGTACGACTGTTCTCATTATTTGAATTTGATGGTCAAAGGTCATAAGCCATGGCACATTTACAAAAAGTAGTATATATTGGTTTCTAGTCTATAAATTCATTTTGAAGATAGATACATTTAAACAACACATTCATCTATCAGTCTTAAATCAAAATAGAGATGTCTAAAATGGCAAATGTCTCAGGTAATGTTAAAGCCTGTGGGCCATCTTGTTTAATACATAAATATAGACAATTGTTAAACAAGATTTATTAGACCACATCTCTTGATTTAGATACAAAGATCCATATTAGAGACACTTCTTGTTTAGAATACAACAAGATACCTTGAAATTATTTGACAAGCACCTTCTAGGCTTCTCTATGATTAGATACAAAGATACTATATAGGACATTCTCTTGATTAGATTACAAAAAATACCTATTAGGACATGTCTTGTTTAGATTCAAAAAGCTATTAGGACCACTTCTACTTTTAGAATTACAAAAGGATCCTAATGAACACTTCTCATGATTTAGAATACAAAAGATACTATTAGACACTCTCTTGTTAGAAATACAAAAGTACTCTATAGGACGCATCTTCTCATTGTTTAGGATACAAAAGATTCATTAGGAACCAACTTCTCTTGTTTATGATTAACAAAGATACCAGTTAGGACCACTTTCTCTGTATGATAACAAAAGAAACCTAATTCAGGCACACTATTCTCTTGTTTAGATTACAAAGAAACTTATTAACGACTCTCTTGATTTAGATATACAAACGATTACTCTATATAGGAACCACTTTCCTGTTTACAGATTACAAAAACTTATTAGACCACTTCTTTGTAGAAAAAAGATACTTATTAGGACCATTCTCTGTTAAGATTACAATAAATAACTTAGGAACTCTTGTTTAAATTACAAAGATACTTATTAGGACACGTTTCTCTTGTTTAATTACATAGATACCATAGGACCACTTCTCTTGTTTAGAAACAGTCAAAAAGATACCTATAAACTCTCTGTTAGAGATTAAAAGATAACTTATAAACACTCTCTTGCAGTGATATATTAGGACCACTTCTCTTGCAGTAGATATGGTTGTTTTCCAGGGTTCTTTTAATCATATCGATGCATTAAAAAATCCTGCTAGTAGCAATTACACCAAATACGATCCATGTTGAATATTGTACTCGTGTAGAAGAAATTTCTGTCCAATACCGAAGACGCTGCAGGATTATGATAAATAATGGGTAGAAATGCAATCCCCAGACAAAATTAACCCCTGAAGGGAGGAGTAGAACACCTGGGACCCTGGACATTTAATACCCCCAGACATACCAGTGATAATTGGGGACACACCTTGTTACACCTGTACAGTCCTGTAATTAGGCTCCGGTTACCGGCTTTATTTTATCAGACCTGCCTCCCCAACTGCAATGACCTGCCTATTAATTGACATGCTTTTTAAAAAAAAGATAATAGATCCTTTGTACCTGCGGAAGGCGTATTTGCTGTTCTGTGTATGTTTATTTTTCCGTTTGAAATTTGAAGTTCGAATTGTTTTTTATGTCCCCAGGATTAGCTTGGAATGCTTGACGATATTATTATGGTAACCAATAGCTCTTATGCTCACTCACTTTTTGTTGTTGTTAGATAATGTAAAAGAAAATAATGCAAAAAATTGCAAGGATATCACTGACTTTAACGTCTCCAATGTTTTGTGTTAACAGGCCGTGGGGGTGCTGGATTACTGAGCGCTATGTAGGCAGACATTAGATTCCTTTACCACACAAATACATGAAATGGACCTCTGCAAAACAAGGCTAACACTGCATGCTAATCGTAGAATTTCACACAACACGAAGGGGCCCACCTTGTAATATCCATTTCCATGTGGTTATATGGAATTTCTTATTGTGTTTTGTAACTGTGACCGTTTTCATTTTAACTTAGCAGTTATGGAGAATTTGTTTTAATCCCTTGAATAGGATTACGTGTACACTACTGCAGTTTTTACAAAGGTATGGAGGAAAAAGTGGGTAAAAAGCTTCTCGCATAAGTGTCAGTTTAGGTCCAGGAAATTTATATCGTGCACGTCAGCACCAATAGTGAAGATGCAAAAAATTCTAAGAGACTCTCCGATCATGTAGATAATTCAACCCGGGAATTGTACGGTCATGTGCAAGTGCAAAGGTCACATAATGAGTAATGAAATATTTATTTAGTTTTTCATTTAAGTCCAAATAATTGTTTATCACAAACACCCTGATACAGCCTATAAATGAAAAGAATTTTTAATGTTAGTTATCTGACACATCTTATTAAAAGTAAACTGGCCATGTGTTATCAACAAAACTTTTAAAGCGTTGATTTAATTTCAATAAGAATCTTCCAATTTAAATTAAAATGTTTACCTCTCGCTGGGGTGACGGGAGAGACTGCACTTTTAGACCTCACTCCGCGATTTGAACTTGATTTAATTGCACAGATTAGATAGATGATTCCAACCAAAATTATATTTTGAAACTTATAGAGAATTCCCTGATCATCATTATGCACATCCAACAGTTGACTAAGCGAACCTTCTTTGAAAAACAGTAGCACTTTTGTAGCATAGTAATCGGGAGAGTGTGGGTGGAGCCCGAATGCCGCAGACTACGTATTTATTTATTTATGAATCAACCTCATAGACTCTTCACTTCACACCAATATATTATATTTCCCCCATATTCCTAGACTATGTGTCAGATATAGCATGTCAAACTCAATATGCGTCTAGGTGGTTTTTAAAAAATCCAATCTCACAGGTTCTTTTCGGCAGATCTTTACATCTTTTAAGATTTGCAGTTTAAGACTCCTCGTGGTTATCGCTGCACACAAAATGCTGACATGTACACGAAGCAGTCAACTCCCTTTATTGATATGCCCTAAAAAATAGCTCCAAAATTTGCCTGATTTTGTAGATTTTTATGCAGATTTATATTGCTATCTTTATCGTTCTCATCAACAAGATTTTCTGATCATTGTACTCATCAACAAGATTGTCTTGATCAGTTAGTTTTCGCAATTTTTTTAATTTGTTTTGGGATTTAAATTATTTTCTCTCTCCCATGCTTCCTATGTCATATCTATTTTTGAAAACATCATACTGAAAGATTTCGGGTGGTTTTTATTAGATGCTCATCAAGCAATATAATTCTCAGTTTATAGCTAAAGCTTGAGATTGTTGTCATGGTATACGTTCTGTCATCAGAGTTTTCTCTATAATTACTGTACTAGTCTTGTATTTATCATACAATACTTAGAATTTGGCACAATTGGAGCTGATCGATACACTATTTAGTACTATCATGATTTAGTGCATCTTCTAGATATGTTCAAAGGTTGTCATATTCTAAAGCAAACCAAAATAAAAAACAAAAAACAAAAACAAAGCAAACAAAAAAACCAAGTGAGGTGTTAAGCAAATCAAATACCACTACTGAAGTAATGCTTCTGTCGTCAATTGCCAGGTCTCTTCTTTATTAACTTTCATCGAACGTTACACAATAGTACATGTAATATAGCAGGAAGGGAGAGAATTTAGACCCAGGGCCCCATAATCTGTTGTCAGATGCTGAACCAACAGATGTGATGGAATTCACGAGGTTCTCTACCCACTGAGCTGTCTGGCGCAGTGATTGAACCCATCTAACTAATTCAGTTCCGTACAAAACAAAGTTCCTGTTACTTACTCGTCAGCTTTTGGGATGACCTCGTGATTATCCAAGGTCAAGGTCATATGTAATGAAACATTGAACAAAAATTAGAAAAGAAATTAAATTCATGCTCTCATAAATTTTCTTGTCCTTTGTAGGACTTTCTTGATCATTAACAAAGCATGTACCTGTATGCTTGCAAACACTTCTGTTTATGTGTGTCAAGACAATACTTACTGTGTCAAGTGTTCTCCTCAATCAACACAATGGATTCCTGGAGGGTTGAAACATCATAGCTGTGTTGACATTAAATACATGTGATTGTTGGGAGGGGAGGGTCCAGCATTTCCTCCGATTCTCTGTTGATAATTTCATAGAACTGATATTTCGGAGATGTTGAAATTCCTTCTTGAGGTGTTATGCACTGAGGAATATTTTGTTAAATTTATTTTTAATTTTTTTGTTTATTGCAGTTTTAACATATTTGCCCTTCCAACAAATCATGACATATGTTACATCTTGTAAAATTGATGCAAATTCCAATCATATTGCGGCTTAGTGAGTCAGCTTGCTTTTCATTCAGATAATTCTATATACTGTGTCTATATTGTGTATTTATCACAGTATGAGAAGTCACAGAACCTGAAAATGAAGCGTTATCGATGAGTTTCATGAAAGAATGCACAAGTGTCTCTCTGTCTGTCCATTCAGCAATACTTTGACTTGCCATTGGTAAAACATGCATCTGTACATAGTAATGAAATTTTCAACTTTTGGATTCCTTGTGGCAATGCCATGAATTATTGAATACTTACCAAAATAGCCATGTAACTTGATAACAGAGATGGAGTATGACCTTGATGGTGACCTTGACCTTTGTAATTAACATAAATGGACCATGTGTGACAATTATAGACAGTAGAATGCATGTATTACATTCCATGAAAGTAGTCCATGATTGATTTGTGAAGCATTGGTAGTAATATAGCTAAATTTGATTGGTCAGTACCATTTGGAATGGGGACTTATAAACGAATGGTAAAGTTGAATTTGACTGGTTATCGCTATGTGGAATGGTGACTTATAAACAAGGTGGTGAAAGTTGAATTGAGTTATTATGACCATGTGGAATGGTAACTTATATGGATGAGACCCCGTAGGGATCCGGGTTAGAATAGATCCCCAGCATCCCCTTGCGTGTCGTAAAAGGCGACTGAATGGGGCGGACATTCGGATGAGACCGCAAAAACCGAGGACCCGTGTCGCAGCAGGTGTGGCACGAAAAAGATCCCTCTCTGCTCAAAGGCCCTGAGTGCCGAGCACAGGCCTAAATTTTGCAGCCCTTCACCGGCAATGGCGACGTCTCCATATGAATGAAGTATTCTCGAGTGAGACGTAAAGCAATAAATAATCAATATATGGATGAGATGGTCAGGGTTAGATAGAGTGGTTCTGTGGATTGATATGTTAGGGAGGGAAATCAGTGTTGATATTAAGCACTGTTGATGGTTAAGAACAGAGTATAAGTTTTATATAATGCTTTGGAATGTTCTGTGTAATGGGGTGTATAAAGGAAATAGAATTACATAATCCTCCAAGGAAACAGATAACCTTGGGTAATATTAGTGTTGTTTATAGTCTGTGGTCACATTTCTGGTATTTTGTTTATCTTCTTCCTATAATTTAGACTTTGTTTTGTGTCATGCTGGATTCCTTGGAGATGCAGCGACAGATATGTTTTATGGGTTTCTATTAAAATGTAATGGGTCGTTGTATTTTGCTTATTTTACTGCCTCATTTTTGCGTTTTCAATTAATTTATTGAGTAAGCAAGACATTTGAATAGAGAGAGCTAGATTCAACAAGAGCAATGCCAACGTAGCTTTATACGCCCATCATAATTATTTCAGAGAAGACAGAGTGTAGATATAGAGAAGACAATATTATTCAAATCCATGCACTCAGTGAAAATGTATAGCTTGGACAATGTTAAAGCACTATGTGCACTTGTAACCTTGACCCTTGACCAGTGACCTTGTCTCAAGGTAATGACACTTCCTTGGATCCAGGGCAACAATTCTGTGAAATATTGAACAAATCTACAGAAAGGGTCAGAAGTTATGGCCCAGACAAACTATTTCAGCCAGACGCTCAATTTCTTTAGCAACTTAGTTACATTATGCTCACAAACTTTATCGATAACTATTTCTGATTCTTTTCATCTGCATTCTTGGGCTAGTGTCCTTGTAGATTATTTCATTATGAAAATCTTACACAAAACAAGTATCTCTGACACAACATATTGACTTGTGTGATTGCCGAGTCAGCGGTAATCGACAAACTCTAACCTCAGTTATGCTAAGTGATATGTCCTTTTTATCCCCGGGTGTTTACCGCGGTAACCAAATTACTCCTTGTGGATGTTTACAAATTACCATTATGCAGAATCAGATGAAGATTTCGGCAAAGTGTGTTGCACTTGTCAGTTTTCTGGATGTTGAGAGAACAGGGGGCTTAAACATTTCAAGGTCAGGAAAACATGAATAGTTTGGGCAATGGCATCTTTTTATGCCCCCGGAAGATTCGGGGGGCATATAGTTTTTGGTCTGCCGTCTGTCGTTTGTCTTTGTCCACAAAACTTTAAACATTGGCCATAACTTTTTGAATGGCAAGTGATGGGACTTTATATTTCACATGGTGTGTTCCTTAATTGAAAGCCCTTTCTACCTGGTGACAATTTTTGACCTCCTTCCTTGACCTTGAAGTTGACCTACTTTTCAAAAACTTTAACATTGGCCATAAACTTTTGAATGGCATGATGGGATTTCATATTACACATGTTGTCTTCCTTATGTCAGCCCTTTCTACTGGTACCAATAGTTTTGACCTCCTGCACTTACCTGGAAGTTGTTACCTACTTTTCAAAAACCTTTAAACATTGGCCATAACTTTTGAAATGCAATGATGGGACTTCATATTACACATGTCCCTCTTCTACTGGACAAATGTTTTGACCTCCTGACCTTGACCTTGCAAGCTTTACCTAACTTTTCAAAAACTTTAAACATTGGGCGATATTTTGATGGGAAATGGGACTTTCATGATTATACATGTATGTTCCTTTGCCAAGCCTTCTCTACTGGTACCAAATTTTGAACCTCCTGGCCTTGGACTTGAAGTTTGACCTACTTTTTCAAAAGCTTGAACATTGCCATGAACTTTTGAATGGCAAGTGATGGGAACTTTCATATTACCATTGTCTTCCTTTGACAAGCCCTTTCTACTGTACAAAATGTTTGAACCTCCTGACTTGACTTGAAAGTTGACCACTTTTTCAAAAACTTTAACAACTTGGCCATAACTTTTGAGATGGCAAGTGATGAAACTTCATATTTCACATGTGTGTTTCTGATAAACGAAGCCCTTTCGACTGGTACCAATATTTGACCTCCTGACCTGAAGTTTGACCTACTTTTCAAAAAACTTAAACATGTGCCATAACTTGAATGTAAGTGATAGATTTGTTCAACATTTCACATGCATATCCTTTTTGGCAGCCCTTCACTGCATGCTGGAATCCGGGGGCATCAGTGGTTTCACAAACACATCTTGTTATATATAGCAGTTTAGATGGAGGTACAGAATTAATTGGCTGACATGTCCCAATCGAGTGAAATCAGTCGCAGCTTGTCATGTAGAAGGAAAATGATAGCAAATTTGCAAGAAGAAATAAATATAGATATGAAAATAACAAAAAGGATAACTGTTAGTAGCCTTGATGCACACTGCATGATGACCGAAATCGACAGAAACAATGTTTATGACCTTGCTATGCCAATCTTTCAATGTGATTGGTCAATGCAAACAAAAGTAAAACCTGTTTCATTGATATCTATGAAAATTAAGCCTTGTCCAACAATTTGCACACTCGATGAAGCAAAGTTACATGCTGTTACTGGAACAAAAGTATATTTACGAATAAGTATAGTACGTCACTTAATATTAAGCAGCCTTTTCGTTTTATTATACCCCCTGCAACAAAGTTGTGGGGGATTATACTGGAATTGAGCTGTTCGTCTGTCCGTCTGTAGCACACAATGTTTTCGGGCTCTATAGTGTTATCCTTTCCACCAAGAGTCACTATATCATACATATGAACTACCCATGGGCATACATGTGATAAATTCCGACTGCCTATGAGTGAGATTTTGCCGAGCTAAGGGTGAGATTGGGGTGATTTGGGGTGAGATTTTTTTTATATCAATGATTTGCTGTAATAAAGGCCATAATAAGACTTAAAATACTAGCTTTAGTTCATTTTTTATTATAAAAGCAATTATCAAGTGTCACAATCAAGTTTCAGCAGTTAAGTGTTCATTTGATAGCATTAGTCTCTACTAATGTAAGATTCTTCTTGGAGTATCTTCTGGACATTGCAGGCATTTTTGGCTTTTTTGATACAACTTTCATGATTAATGGGAAACTAATTGCCATACTACACCTTTAATAACAATTTTTTTTGGGGGGTGAGATATTGTTACCCGCGGGTGAGGTCGTGAGATTGCTTCAAAAAGGGTGAGTCTCACCCCAAAAGGGTGAGATATCACATGTATGCATGGGACGAAGATGATCCCTATTGAATTAGGGGTTCAAAGGTCAAGCGCACTGGACATGGAAGGATCAATTCGGTTTCCGGACCTTAGAGTGTTATCCTTTCCATCTAGAGTCACCATATCATACTCATGGACTACCCAAAGTATGAAGATGTTCCCTATCGAATTAGCAGTACAAAGGTCAAGTGCACTGGACATTGAAGTAGAAATATGGTTTCTGGGCTCTGGAGGATTATCCTTCCCACCTAGATTCACCATATCATACATATGGACTATCCATTGGAGGAAGATGTTCCCTTTTGAATTTGGAGTCAAAAAATCAAAGGTCAAGCGCTCTGGATATGCAAATAGCAATACAGTTTCCGGGCTGTAGAGCATTAATATATTAACACTGAATTCAACATCTACCATCTTGTCCATATAAGTCATCATTCCATATAACTAGAGAATTCAGCCCTTATTCTAATTTTCCACCTTCTTAGTAACAGTCAGTTCTCAAAGATTTATAACTTTTTATTAGTCATGAAAGAGCAAAGATTTCACAACATACATAATATGTATACACGTGTAAATATTACAAAATAGTTAAAAATACATAGTAAAGTACAAAAATGCTGCAAATTTGAATGGAAAAAATAATATAAAATTCATGACAGAATTACATAGCATTGTACTATGGTGAAGCCTTTACCAGCAGCAAAGAAATACAGGTATCCACTGAGCTTATACAAAATGGCAGTTCCTTAATATAATACAATGAGAATGAACTGATACTGGCCTGTAAAATTGTAGTATATGCTGATAATTTCACAGAAAAAGGAAATTACTATCATAAATTTGTCAAATTTAAAAATGATCTTACCCGGCCTAACCAAAAAATTAGCAATAATTTATAGTGAAAATGTAGAATTCTGCCAGAATTTGAGAGACTATAGCGAAAATTTATGTGAAAGAGTCTACGTACACCCTGACGTGAAAAATAACAGGAATAAATAGGAACTGTGGTAGAAATTAGCAGTGCATGATGATTGAAATGCTTTAGCATATCTGCGCAGATAAAAAACTGTACCCTGACAGATCTATGTTGGCAAGATAATCCATGGATAATCTGGTACAGACCACAAATGAAACCGATTCCGATCTGCTCGCCCCGTTGACATACCAGACGTATCGTCAGTAACACGACAATGACGCGGAACATGTGTCTCACAGCATGTGTGACAGAACATCAAGAACTTATTGTTACAACTTGGGAAGCCTGTACCAAATGATCTGGAACTAGCAGCGCTCAAATTCCTCGACGTTCTAGGCAGCTTTGTTTTTCGATCCATCTGCCTGTCCTGCCTATCAATATTTAATTATGTAATTCAAATGCCCATTTCATTGTTTTAATTAAATTCTGAATGTTGCTGATTGCATTTTCCTAATGTACTTTAGTTTCATACTAAGTAACCATTTAGTACCAATTGTTTGGCTTACGTACTGTTCTTTGCAGTACAGTTAAAGAAACTTGACTAAAATGCTCTTATTATATATACATATTGACTGATTTTAGACTAGTTAGGTGCATATTCTGTGTATTTGTATTTGAGTAATTTTTTTTTATTTGGAGTCTACATGTGCTGTAACAGACACATATAGCAGCAAAACTCCAATTTGCTAAGTTAGCTGGGTTAGTTTTCAGTGTTAATAAACAACTGAATGTATATTACATCATTAATCTCTAGAATCACCATATTTTTCTATTTCAGACACTGTATCTTTGACTACTAGGCTATAAAGTTTATAAACATTCTTCATAAGTGTCTGTTTTGTTCTCAGACGAGCAGCTAATCTTGCTGATGTCTGACTGCTTCGCTGACAATGTGTGCAATAAATTCAGGAATTGTAACAGATAAACTACATAGTTCTATGTAAACATAGCCAGTCTGTCTTTAGTAAGCATGGTAATTTTTTTGGTACAATTTACAGAAATATTCCATTGATTTTTGTCCTTTGGAAGATAAGAAGTTAAACCATTTCTCTGAAAGACAAGTGATCATAGAATACCAGAATATTAAAACACTTAAACTATTGTCTTTAATTCCTATGACTTTGGTTGCACTAGCTTTTGAGCTTCTCTCCTGAGTCTCTGTTTCGTAAGGGTGTTTTGCCCTCATCACGTAACTTAGCATCAGATGGTTTTGGGGTATGTTTGGTGGTGTCTTCACTCTTGTACAGTCTGCTGGGTCGGATTTTCATTTGAGATTTGGCAAGCTGTTCTGGTTTCCAGTCGTTCCAGGAGATTCCTCTCGTCCTGACATTTGATTGGTTGTAATAAGGGCCATTAAGAATGGAATGCCAGCAGTTGTTGAACCACCATCCAGCTCGCCATTCCTTGCCACAATGGTAGGTGTGCCAGTTATCATTGTCCTGGTCAGGAGTGGAAAAGCGCATACCATTGTGGACACTCATGCCGTTTTTGGCACTGCCTTCAAAGTCTGTTGCATGAATCTTATACCTGTCCCTTGCTCCATCAAGTTTGAAATTCTTATAAAGAGCAAACACTCTGTTATCTTCAAAGTCCCACAGGTCAAATCGTAGTTCATAGAAATCCTGATTAGACAAAAGGAATATGTTATCCAGACCGAGCCAAAACTCTGAGGCAATGTTGCCGAAACCATCTCTGTATTCGTCCCACAGTCTGTTGAAGTCCACTTCACCATTGAAGCGGTTCTGGATGACGAGCCACCCACCAGGTGGCGTGTCCATGTCGCACCACACGGGGACGGAGCACGAAGAGTAGGTCGTGGTGATGTAGTACACGCCGCTGATGGTGTGCCCTCTCGCCAGTACATCCTGGCAATCTGAAAGAAAAACATGGAATTGTCTTAAATGTTTCGTTATTGTGAACTTTCAGTATTTTCATTCGTGACAAAATTGAGACAAAAGTTGGAGACCAACACCTTGAGGTTTAATTTATGGTCAATTCCCACAAGTGGATACCAAGCAATATTCAGTTGGGTTTGGATCCAAAGTATAAAACTTAAAGAATAAAAAACATTATCTTCATGAAAATGCTAGATAGGTTCATTTGGTTTACCAGTTTCGACCTTGGGCTGTCGTCATCAGAAGGTGATGATGATGATGACCGCCTAATTACAAAATTAAGATAACATTGATATAGTTAAGAAAATCACAACAGTATTTATGTCAATTGAGATTCAATTCCTTCCTACAAAAAAAGTTAGGGGAAAATAGATTCACCATTTGGGATGCCAATGAGATGCTATAAATTGTCTGTTAAACTCTCATTTCATTTCCTGCCTTTGAGTAATCTCCAATATTTTTTTTGAGAAAGTGCACTACTATGTAACTACTTATATAAGCAAAATTTATTGCATTTTCTGCAGAATCTTGTTGGATGAAGAACAGAGATCAGCTATGGCTGTTCACGCACAGGCAGAAAGCTGGAATTTGTTCACATTATCAATGATGATCAGTGGTTAAAATATATAGGGAAGGCAATTAAAAAAAACTTCAAAAGGAAATGACTTTTTAATGGGAACATGTCAAATATTCAACCCACATTTTTTCCATGACAGTAGCTGGAAATTTGCTTTTGGAAATTTAGTATGCTCATAAATCACGCAAAGAATGAAGCCCAGGAAACTTGGGAACATAAAAATTAAGTAATTGCTTTTGTTAATACTGCTTAGCAGTTCATAAAAAATCTGCTCAATGTAATCTTTAAGGCAGTCGGAGAAGAGGCAATCATTTATTGCTTAAGTCTGCGATTCAAAATGTGTTTAGAGCATCAAAATTTCTTGCTACCATTGGAATATGACGATTACGTAATGAAAACATTGAACGTCTGTATTTTGCGTGAAGTGATTTTTTCGGAGGTTCTTGGGCTGTCATTGTCTATTACAATTTATGTTTCTTCATTTTTGAGAATACTGACATGTTTATTATGCTTTATCCTAAAGTCTGGTGCAGAGGTATAAAAAACAGCATTGCATAAACTGCATACTAAGCTATCTATAGTTCAGCTCATTGTGCAGAGTGTGAAAAAAAAACACTGTACATTGGTCAATATTGATCCCTGTTAATTTAAGTGTTATTTTTTGTATCATTTTAAAGTGGTTGATGTATAAACAAAAGGAGGTTGAACAATTTTGAATGATTTTAATCATACCAGGGTAAATGTTTCTTATTGTTTAATAACGATGAAAATGAAATAGTTCATTAATTCACATGACTGGTGAATGATTTGAAGTCGATCGATTTGCTCTTGAAACTTTTTATGAGATCAAGTTATCGAAATAAAAAAAAAAAAATCTAATTTTCGAAAAAGACATGCTGTAAATAAATTAATTACTCTTATTTCATATTTTTCTAAGATGAAAGTTTATTTAACTTTTAACAAAAGATTTGTATAAATATGCAACTCAGCTCTTCCCATAGACTCCCATGAAAAAAAATTAAAAAGGTAAAATGAATTGAGCAGTAATAAAAGTTTTGCAAATTCTTATGGTGGACTATTTTTACTTGATAAATATATTTATCAATAATTCATGAGTACCACACTGAAGAGTTTATAAACTCTTCAGTGTGTACTATCATTACAAAAATCACACCCTTTTAAGATATGAAATATGATTTTTTATACATTGAAGTACCTTAAACAGATAAAAACATGAAATTCTACTTCTTGAAATTATAACAGAAATCTGTGTTATAGGAAGGAAAGATTGTCGCTGTTTTGACATCTCTTATTTTAAAAGTAATAACCATAGCCATGAAATCGTTGTTTTTCACATTTTATGAAGGAATGACAGATAACATATGTAAGTTGATTCTACCTGATGATGTTGGAAAGATAAAATTAATTATATACCATAAAACCCAGTGTTTATAGACCCATCAGATATTTATTATACACATAGCGATTATGAGGACACTGACTGTTTTGGAATTATGCAGAAACACAGGGTCTTTAACCTTCACAGCGGGTGTCTTTGTTGAGATTCACATTAAGAGGTTAAGTTTAGGAAATACTCCATGTTTGTTTTTCATACCGTCCTTCCTTAATATTTCTGTGAACAATGCAGTTACTGTCGACAAGTGTTTTGGCCATGCATACTTTACTTAAGATTCAGTATGAAATGAATGGTGTTTATATATTCTTAGTATTCTGAATATGTATTGGTTTTTTTTTCATATCTTCACACAATTAATGCATGATGTCTGTTAAAAAATGACATTTTCATCTGAATCAGTTGGAATTCATTATATTAAGCAGCCTTTAGTGATGAACTTTAAAGAACAAAACATAAGCCCTAATATACCCTCAAACAATTTTGATAGGAGTTGTACATTGTTGTTTGTCAAAAAATTGATCAAAATCTAGAGAGAAAAAAAGAAGAAAGAGGCATATTTGAATTATGCAGTTTCTAAGATTTTTGAGTGATAACACAGATTATGACATTTTAATGCATATATCAATGGAGATATATGTTGTCATAGTGAGAGTGAAGTTGGGCTATGTCAAGAATCTCATTGATGAATAGGGGTCAATTACCAGTAATTCAATGAATTTATGAAGTTTTTAATTATACTGACATGAACCTAAATCTTTCAAAAGAAAATGCATAAGTCTGCATGATTGTTAATCAAAAATGAAATATGTCGAAGCATACGTGAGTTTTTGCAGCATTTGTGCAGCAATTGAAGATACGCGTCCTTGGTCTATAATTTCAGAAAATAGGTAATGACAGCCATTGTTACATGGAGGATTGGAAAAGCTGACACACTCTATTAGTTTCCACTATAATACTCTGATAAATGCTCCTTAACTGCATGATGGAGGGCATTATCGATGCATTGCACGAATTTACACGTGGTTATCATTTCAGCGCGTTTGCTGCACTCCTATTTCAAATCAGAGATAGGAAGGTTACACGTATAATTTCGTGATTCAGTGGAAATAGATTTCTGAACTTCTCTATATTCCATGAAATGACATATTTTTTAGTGGTGGTCATTATTTACTGTGATGATTTATGTACCACATCACATCATCACAGTCAATTTAATGAAACCTGGTCCCTCGTTGTAACGTAATACCTATTATTACTTCAGTAGCGCCAGGACAACACAGGTTAAAATTAGTCTTCCACTCAATTGATTCCAGGTAACATCGAATTCAAACTGGATCATTTTTCCTCTCAAAGTCAAGATACATGTAATCTAAAATTTACAACTTTGATTAAAAAAAAGATGAGGGGAAAATTTTTAAAAGATTTTAAGTTCTTTTCATAGTAACATACATCAAAAAATTCCTTAGTTTTCATTTTGTATGCACACTTAAACAACCTTCGTAAGTGCTTGTGAATGATTTTTTTTATGAACTGACATGCTATAGATTGAAGATAATACAGACTTGTTTAATTTGCAATAGACACACAGGAGTTTATGGTTGTTGAGTTAAATTGATTGATTGGCCCACTCCAAATTTGTACTTACTCTAGTGGATATTTTGAGAGCTGTAAATATTTTTTTATGGCTAATGGCTAATACAGCTAGCCTTCATTCTGTTATAATCTTAAATCTCAGAGACCATGAGCTGAGCTCGAGTTTGATCTCAAGACCACGAGGTCCCTTGCAGCTCAGAGTTTGATCCAGAGACCATGAGTTGACTCAAGTTTGATTTACTCAAAGAGACCATAGCTTGGTCCTCTGAGGGTTGATCTCAGAGCCATCAGTAGCTGAGCTCAGAGTTGATCTCAGAGACCATGAGCTGAGCTCAATTTGATCTCACGAGCCATGAGCTCAAGTTTGATCTCAGAGACCATGAGTTGAGCTCAAGTTTGATCTCAGAGACATGGAATTGATGCTCGAGTTTGATCTCAGAGACCATGAGTTGAGCTCGAGTTTGATCTCAAGGCCAGAACCTCAATCTCTGCATTAGGAACACTACAACTTACATGTACAGCATTGGTACAAGTTTGAATAGAACAAGTGTAGATACAGTCAAACCTCATTATCTTAACCTAAATGGAACCAAAAAGAAACGTTGAGATATCCGTGGATTTGAGATATTGAGGGTAAAATACATAAAGAATTAGTGATTGGGACTTCTAAATCACTTCAACACATTCATGGTATCTGAGATATCAGTCTTCGAGATACCGAAGTTCAACAGTATTCAAATCATAATTAAGTGGAACAAATTGATGTAAATTCAAGCAGAAAGTAGGTGTCTTTGAAAATATTCAGTAAACTGCAGTAATGTAGTCTTCATAATTTTGAATGAAGCCTATTTATGTGAAGGTGTCCTAATTTTGGGAATACAATAAAAATCAAAAAACTTCTGGGCATGGATAGAAAATGATTGACAATCTTTTAAAAAGCGTTTCTTTATTTTAATAATAAATAACAAGGGCATGACAATNAGTGTCCTAATTTTGGGAATACAATAAAAACCGAAAAACTTCTGGGCATGCATGGAAAGAAAATGATTGACAATCTTTTAAAAAGTGTTTCTTTGTTTTAATAATAAATAACAAGGGCATGACAATATGAGTATTGTGAGTCAGAAATAACATCATTATTTAATCATCCATTCGTTAGAAATGGTCTTAGATCATAGGTTCGCACATACAGCCACAATTTAATAATTGATACGTGAAAACCATTGGGACATTTTTTTTTAAGACGGAGGATTATTTCACCTGAATTGATCGAGTTTTCCATTTCACGTGCAGCTGTTTTTGTAGTCCCAGTGCTCAGCTGAGTTAACTAGAGTGGGAATATTAGGTTATGAGGCATTGCGCAGGTGTATATTTTAGTCACAGGGCTCAGCAAAAGCTAGCTATAGAGTGGGATAGGTTGTGAGGCATTGTATGGCTGTTTTTGTAGTCCCAGTTATCTAGAGCTCAGTAAAAGCTAACTAGAATGGGATCGGTTCCAAGGCAATGTTAGATCATAGTAACTATTTGTGGGAGGGAGAGCCATGTTTAGAGACCAGGAGACGAGACTCGTTCACTCTGACATTATCACATGTCTGGCCCTCAAGAGGAAGCTGGAGTGACTGCATCTCTAAGGATGCTGCCATTTTTACATAGCTCTCGACATTCCATGAATAGAGCCATTGAGAAGATCAAGCCATTGAGAAGATCAAGCAATAGTGTATCAACAGTAGTCCCCCCAGTCTCTGACAGATCAGGCGAATAAATCTTTCACACAGTCGGTAAATAGTGTGAATGAATGTTGAATGGGAAAGCTTGAAGTCTGGGCAGATTTAATGTCATTTAATCGTAGGAACGCGATAGCTTCAATCAACCCGTTAATTGTGTGTCACTGGGTTACCCGTTCTATCACCAGCCCTTTATAAAGCTGTCTGTATCCAACTCGCCATGGTGATTGACATTGCGTGACTTCTGACTTTCGTGCCCAGGGGTCACAATAACATTGTGTGTATGATTGGAATGTATTCCAACTATATACTTTCTGGGTATTGAATAATTCTTTTTTCTCATAAATTGTCCAAGCATTTTGATGGCCGCCAAATGGTGAATGACTGAACATTATAATGCTAAGCGTATCTTGATTGAAATATATTTTTAAATGGTGATGTTCAAAATTTTCGAGCTATTAACGTTTTTGAAGGACATTCCAGGATTGGGTTATTGACCCATGGCATTATGATATAGATTAACAATATCATAATTATGTAAAATGTAAAGACTTATCTTGCATTGTTAAAGTTCCCAAGAAGCGTTCATATATGAAGCTGTCTCAAATAAATCATCGTTATAATCCTGCTCATAATCCTGCTTGCTCAGATGAATGGGAATGGGTGTACTGGAAATGTACTTGTGTCTATGGGGTCATAAATTTATATTTTTTAGTTTATTCTTCAGAGTTTAAGATTCAACAAACTAATGTATGTGTTAAAAATGATTATCTTCCATCCTTTCATTGTAGTTGTATTGTATTTGATTTAGCAGCATCACAACAAAATGGCTTAAATATCTGACATTGATATGTAGATACAGGTGAACTTAGGTATGTAGAATATCGGTATTTTGAACACCATGGATAAGCCAAAGTGAATTACAACATATCGCAAACTCTCGGATAACTCCAAAGATTTTAGCGCCACTAACAGAGTTCAAATAGTGTCACTAAGTTCAAGATAATGAGATTTGATAGAATATATATAGTAGTCAAACATAATCACATTTTTTTTCACAATATGATATATATTATATATATATATATCATATATATATTATAAATATATATATATATTAATAAAATATTATATATATATATTATACTAAAAAAAAAGAAACTATGATTTTAAGATTTAATTATTAAAATGTAAAATTAACCTCTGGACCATGCAAACACTCGCCTTGTGCTTTATTTAACTTATGTGTAAATCATCCGCAATGAATTTGTCATACTAGTATAGTAACGGAATAAAGAAACTGTGTTATGTCGAAACTAAACAAATAAATTATATATATTAAGTACAGTATATGTACTCATAAATAACTATACTTATCTGTATTTGATCATTATTCTGATTAACAGTGTATTTATATGCATACTTTCTGATAGATTTAGATCTCCCTGCGGGTGTGACCGGTTGACAGGGGATGCTTACTCCTCCTAGGCACCTGACCCCACCTCTGGTTTTTCCAGGGGGTCCGTGTTTGTTCAACTCTTGATTTGTATTTCATATAGAATTTATGAGATTTATCACTGCTCATTTTATCTTCACCTTTTCATAATGATTTATGAATTGGAATTTGAGTCTATTATTGATACCTAATCCTTAGATTTTTTTTAAGACAGGGGACAGTATGTGTAAATTTGTGTATCTACAGTGTTTATATACCAAGATGATAGCTCCTTAATTTTTTTTATCATGAAAATTTACAATCCCCCCATCAAGATTACCCCATTGTGTGTAAATTAGAGAGTCTGAATTAATACTATACATTTCACAGAATAAAGGAACCATTCTCAACCAAAAAGGTTTTCACCAGCAGAACCTAATTTTTTCCTATCTACTGAGTCCTTGACACAGATATTAATCTTCAAGTATCATTTCAATCTTTCATATTTATTATGTAGATTTAATCTACTGTATTAAACTATCATATAGCCGAGGAATAAGTGTTAACAGCTTGTGAGACTTCGATCCTTCGTCAGACATCGATACTTCGTCACTGCAGACTATAACATGTTAGCCTAGCATTGATATACAGACGTTTCTCATTATAAGCTCCTAAGCTCTGATGATCTATTGGGGGGGAAATAATAGCACAACTTGACCCAAAATTCCATGTTAAAGTTTTTAAGATATTAGTTCTGTGATGTATATGTGCTACATGAATCATGGTGAATCAGAAAATTACTATTTTATGACAAGTTTCTCGCTTTTTTCCCTCCATGTGGTATGGGTTTTTTTTTCTCCCTCGTGCAAAGACATGCATGACAAAATTTGAGTTCTACTGAAATATAAAAGCCAGAGATTATATTTCATTTGGGGATTATACTTAAGATGTGTTGGAGCGTTATATGGTCTTTGGCCCTTCTTCATATTCATGAATATTTTGCCCATCAAATGCCATCTTATATCTAAAAACACTTTTGAAATTTTATCAAAAATGTTGAGAATTTCTCACATTTATTCCAAATGCCCTCAATGTATAAAAGATGAATTCTCTTTCAGATAACTTTTTATCTGTTTCCATTCCAAATTATGAATAGCTGTCTTTTTCTCTTTTGAAATTTCAAATGCGCTCATAGTTTGAGATAGTGATTCCAGATTCGTCTCGAAATCCAACTGAATTTCATTCCAATAGTCAGTTGTGAGTAGAGCACGCGAGTGCTGTGATTCATGCCAGAAAACGTTTAGGAGCGCCCTCTAGTGAAGGACAAAATTCCTAATTGTGTGTGACTACTATCTTTCCAAATGATTGTTGATTTGAGTAAACAAACTTGTTTTTTAAAAAAAAAAATGCTTTTCGGTGGTTAAGATTGCAATCTGCTTTGCGATGAATCAGTGGGATCTCGTAATTGAACAATTTAATACGTGCTGAATGAGCATCATAGGAAAGCAAGCGCGTACGCAAAGCAAACTATCTGTGGAGGAAAAAAGTCGTGAAGTTGTAATGATTTAGGATCACAGGACTTCATGAACGTGTAGGCTTTTAAACAATTTCGTTACCTTTTAATTAAAATTTTGGTGGTCAGTACAAAAAACCACTATACTACAAAAGAATATAAGAAGGCCTTCAAAGAGAATTCACAGAATTTTGTTAATGTAATCTTAATGTTAGATAAATAGAAATTCGCTGTTAAAACAGCGAGGGGGCGGTAATACACGATGATGTACATACATGTTACCCAGCATGCCGTGTTGGCTGGATCAGCCACTTACACTGCGGCTATGATGTGCCGCGATTAAATTTTACATGGAAGAATTTCAAAGATACGTTTGTTGTAAAAAAAAAAATCACGTTTGAATGTGATTAACTTCCTGCTGATCAGTATAATTTCAGACCCACGTTAACATTGCGTGGTTTAAATATTATTTTTCTAATCAAGTAAGATTGGAAAAAGATTAGACTGAGGTTTTTTATACAGAATTAAAGTATATTTTTATATTCATAAAATTTATTAAGAAAAAAAGACTGTAAGTTCAAACTCATTGCTAATTTTGCCTGAAATTTGTCATGTCTTCACTCTTGGAAAACTTCATGTTGTTCATTCTGAATAACCAGTATTTTTATGCCCCGATATTGAAATGAGTGGGGGGGGGGGTTTACATTGTTTTGGGTCGACCTGTTCCTAATTGTTTCTTTGATATATGTCTTTGTCTGACTATCAAGTCTGGGTCTCTTTGTGTGGATGTAACTTTAACCTTTAACCTTGCTGTGTAACCCTGGAGACCTCATTCTTGCTGAACAGAAGGTCATGGTCATACCTATATGACTGCAGTCATTTAGTGAATTAACTATAAAAAGGATCGTTATCATGATAAAAATCATTTTTATAATTAATTCACCAAATGAACATGGCTATGTTCAGAAGGGCATTTCGTTTCACAATGTGATGGTTTGAAAGAAAATTAAACTTGTCAACGGATTTTTTTTATCAACTGAACATGCTCTTAAAAGATACACTTTTTTATCTCCCTCTTTTTGTGAACATTTGGGACCTTCACTTGTTAAATCTCACATGTCGGTCAATCTATAAGTACCTCCTGCAGTCACCACGCAGTTAGTACAGTCAAACCTCATTATGTTGAACCCAATAGGTTTGAGAAAAAAGTTCAAAATATCCAAGGATTTGAAATATCAAGGTTAAAATACTTAAAGAATTTAATGACTTCGACAATAGCCATGGTATTTGAGATATCAGTGTTTGAGATACTAAGTTTGACTGTATTTCACTTGACTGGAGATTCCAAACCCCAGTGAGGCTCATCTCATTTTCTCCCTATCCACATTTGTAAATACTTCTGTTTTGAATCATATCTTAACATTGTATATTCTTTGTGACTTTTTAAAAAACAATCTGATTAATGCTACATCAAACAGATGCCCTAACAAAAGTCTAAATGTCTAATAGGCAATCTCTTGTGCGTTTGTTTGTGCTGACGTTTGTGCTGACGTTTTTATAATAAACAAATCACACAAAAATGACAATCTGATCCCCAAGGTGTAAATTGCTGTAGATTTTGAAGATACTGTTCAGTGGGCTACTTGATAACAGCTAATAGGCAATTAGTGCTTAGTCTTCGTATTTTTTATGTTCACTCCGATTTACAGCGTAATGTTCAGAGAGTACGCAAAAGTTAAGGAGGTGCTAGGAATGTCAGAAATAAATGTTCAGCAGTTTTGTTACATTGCCACAATTCCACTATTTACTGATGTGCACCTAGGGTTAAAGAATATTATCTAACTGTTTAATTTTTTCTGAATCTAAATATTTAAAGCTAGAATCTGATGAAATGTGTAACAGAAGCCCATCTTGTTTCCTCGTTCTGTACGCGCAGGCTATTTTAAATTTTGGGATTAGTGGTATCGTAAACACATCTCTTTCAATTTCAAGGCAAAAGATGAAGCATTTGTGGTGTGTAACAAACATAAATGATTAGCTGATCTTGTAATGGTGAAATATCATTAAAGCTTAGCTATTTCAGTCATGATTTCACTGTTTTAACTGTTCAGAATTACATTAATATAATTGATGTAGCAATGGCACCATGAAATTTACCTGTAGGTACAAATATGTCATTACTGGGTCTATCCATTAATGAGTTTTCTACTGTGTCAATTGCAAATATTCACATTGGTATGTTGGTTTTTTAATTTTGAAAAGAAAGTTTTAATGTAAAAGGTTCTAGGAATTTGCAATGTTAAAGTGCAGTAGAAATACGTATTTTGAATTTCAATTTGCCACAATTTATCAAAAATATTCAGATATCTTTTAATACCCAAATCTTCAAACTATCCGTCTGAGAGATATTTTTGTCTTCAATTCTTAGATCTTCTCGATTTATCGAAGTATTGTCTGAGCATATAAAAAAATATATTGTATCAGCTTTATCAGACTTGCAGTTTTCTTTATTACACATGCAGCTTATAAAATTCTCGAAGAGATTTTCTAAGATTTGTTGCAGTAAAAGATAAAAGGAAAGATGTTTTGTGTTTGCTTTAAATGCACGTTTATCTTATTAAATTTCTCCCCTTTATTTTCTTACTCAATTTTTATACCACAGAAAAACGATGGCGGAATTTGATGAATTCGGTGAATCGTTACCTTTGAAGGTGGTTTCTGGTTCGTCTGTCACATTTGAGCACCTTTGGAGATGGTTTCCACCTTGGATGTTTTTACGTTTCAAGCTTACGGTGTTGTCAAACGTGGTCACCTTCTTCTCTAACACGTTATTGACCTCCACCACGTCCAGGACGATGCCAGACACTTTTTTTTCTAGCTCCCTGTACCCCTTCTTCTGGTCACTAATCACTCTCTGGAGATGGTTCATCAGACGGTACATAGTGGTTATGTTTTTGTGATAGTCACCTATCATTTTGTCATTTTGTCGGAGTTTGGAGTCTTGTTTTATAATGGTTTGGTTTAGATTTGTATTTTCTGCCGTCTGATCCTCCAACAGATTTTCCACTGTCCTTAAACGTTTCTCTAACTCTGTAAATTTTGTACCTGATAGTATCTGGTTCGTTGTACTTTTTATAATACTATACGGGTTTTTAGGGTCTGCTGCCACTGAGGCCATTTCCATCGTATTGTCGGCCTGAGGGTATTCTTGGACTTGATTCGGACAGTGTCCACCTGCGGCCATTTCTTTGACCACAAAAGTGTACTTGCATCGTTTGGTTTTTAGCATCTTTTTATAATTGTGATTTTTGGACTTTAATGTAAAACTGAAGTCCAAACTTAACAACAAAATCACTAGAATTTTCCTCATGGTTGACACAATTTTTTGCCTTTGTTAATTTTTTAATTCACAAATTAAGATCTGCTGGAAGAATTGAGCATCAAAGATACTGCCACGTTCCTCACCTGTAGAGTAGATCAGCTTGTGTTTGAAAAAAAACCAACCTAAATCCCTCAATAAATATTCCTAGTAAATCAAAATGTATCACTTTCAAACTAAGAACAACTGGAAGGAATCTGGAGCAGCATCAAAGCCAAAACTGGGTTCCACACCTGGCTGTATATACATATATATATAGAATATAAATAAATGTCTTTACAAATGAAAAATATCCTCAATAAAATGTTGTAGAATGTTGATTTCTATCTCGGAGATGAAGAGGCATGGGGAATTTTTAAACTTTCCAATAAATTATCCTCACTTACAATGTATATATATAGGAAGTCTTCGGGAAATAGTGGTCCATTGACGGAATTTGGCACACACGTGGTCGCCCGCCGGTCCTTATTAGTCCCCTGGAGTAACGTGTGGGTGGAAGTCTCTGCTCCAGTAGTTGCAGCATCTCCATTTGTCACGCTGATGAAAAATACAACCCCCTATTTAAAAAAAAAAAAAAAGAAATTGCCTCATTGTGCCTCCCACAACGCTTGAACAGTTCATTCATAAAATGCTTGCGGAATTACACTGTCAGTCAAAAGATCGCCTGTCACCGGCTCTGTGTGCCGCTGTTGATAGCTCTCAATCCTTGCAGTACTGCCCTGGCTACCCTTTAATTCAGCTAACTACCTTTCCACTTACGGGGCATATCATTGTTACATTTTTACATTGTTGATAGGCCGCGGTTCAAGTTTCTGCTATCTTCTACGGTGTTGATTTTACAAACTGATACAGGCATAAATTTGCAATTTCTAAAATAACGAGTGGTATTTTGGCTGGAAGCACTTAAACACACATCTGACGGTTTAGAAGATGTGTGTCTAGATTATTTGTGTGAATGATGTAGACAGTATTATATAATATAATAATGCAGGAAAATTTCACAAATATCTTCCATTCTATAAGAAGTGCAGTTTTAAGTGTTTTATATCTAATCACTTAAAGAACCGGCTGAGTTCAGGAAATTGTTAAAGATTACGTAAAATATCAGCTACCAGTTATAGTGACCTGCTGTAAAATATCAGCTAGTTATAGTGACCTGCTGCAAGAGATGAGACTGACTATAGCTAAATCTCTCTCTTTTTCTATCTGTTACTTTCCCCTTTTCTCTATTTTTCCCTCTGTCTATCTTCCCCTTTTCTCTATTTTTTCCCTCTGTCTATCTTTCCCCTTTCTTCTATTTTTCCTCTGTCTATCTTTCCCCTTTTCTCTCTTTTTCTGGGAGACATGCCCTAATCATTACCCTCTCTCTTTCTCCCCCTTTTTCTTTCTCTCCCCCCCACCCCTGTCTCTGAGACTCTATGGGACACTTTCCTTATATAGTCCGCGTACATCGGTTAGGGCCATGATTAAGGAAAGTTGTCTCAGGAGGACGAGAGAGAGTAGAGAGACGACGAGAGAGAGAGAGAGAGAACGAGAAGAGAGAAGAGAGAGAGGAGGGAGGGCGAGGGGGGCCGTGTACATGATTAGCGGTCAAT
>CAJDSM010021379.1:0-10546 GCA_903981925.1 Ostrea lurida
GCTGAAAACACAAAAATGAAATTCTCACAACGCTTGTCGTTCAGAGTTTTGAGCAAATATATGACATGTGCGACAGACATATTCTGGCCATTATGTACAATAAAATTGAATTTTGCTAAAGAGCACACTACCACTGACATTCTCAAATTAGAGCTAGAACATTTGATTGAATTAAACTGGAACTACCTGCTGAAGCTTAGATCTACGGTTTGATGCAGACATACAGGCAAAACACCAAGATCCACTCTACAAAACTGCTCACAAATTGCATCGAACACTTCAAATGTTACGAATTATTTTAAGGAAATTTTAACACTACTCAATCAAATATAAATAAAAATCAGATAGAGGTGCGATTTTCCTGTTCCCTGTCATGTACTGAATACGGAAAATAAGATAACTAAAATACTATAACGCTCACAATCTTCGCTTGGTCTACATACAGTACAGGGAATCTTGATATTAATATATTGTTCAGATGACCTGCAAGAAACTTGACAGTATGTTTCCAAATGAATTCGCAGTCCACAGCATAATAGATTGTTAAACAATCTTTAAACATAACTGAAGACTTCGAAGAAACAAAATCAATTGATGTCCTCTGTCCAAGAATATAACAGGGTATAAACCTGAAGCTCATTAACGAGTACCAATTGACACGATAATGTTAAAAACTGATTGGTACGTGTGATGTATAGAATAAATGATACTTTCAAGGTATTAATAGGTGTACTATGAAGAGAGGACTCACGTCTTATTCTTGGTCAATTAGAGACTGAGTCAAGAATTTTATTCACAGAGTGGTATCTTACACCAATAATGTGCTGAGATTTTCTGCATTTTCTTCCCAACACACTTAGTTCTTCCTTTCCCTGACAATATATTACCAATTTTAAAGTAAAAATTACTATTATATTACTATTGTATCTTTTTTTTAAATCGATAAAATGTCTCTATTTAAGAATAAATTCTCCGTTCCACATTTCCATGACAATACCAGTTTTTAAAAAAAAAAATCACCATATATCATTACGATATACATCTCGATGATTTTTCAAATGAAAATACAATTCAATACAACAGAAAGACACAATACATTGGCTAGAATCTTAGTTGGTAGTGCACCTGCACAGTTAGCAGGAGGTTCTAGGTTTGAGTCCCCAAACTGACCAGCGACTTTCCACTTCACAAAAACATTGTCAGAGAGTTTTGCACCTTGTCTACAGCAAAAAACATGCTGTATTGAATATACAGTCCATGGACACCCCCTCACCCCGTCTTTTTCAAAAAATATAGGTTACCGCTCTACTGGCCAATAGTTCAGGAAGTGAAAATTATTGCAGTGGGGACACAATCCTCCTCTTAACTCTTGATACAGGATCAGGGCAAGGTTACTGGCATATAGTGTTTCACAGTACACACATACATGTACAAGTATCCAGGAAATGAAAGTACATATATACATGTTAACAACCCAGGAAATCAGAGTACATACATACATGTACACAACAAGCACCCAGGAAATTAAAGTACTGTACATACATACATCTGCAAAACATTTAGTACCCAGGAAGCCATAGAATATACATACACAAAACAAATACACAGGGATAAAAGTATTGCAATAGTTAGGACTATATGGATCGTGGATATTGGCCTGGGTAGCTCAGTGGTTGGAGCAACTCTTTAGTAAATTAATGCTAGGGTCCAGGGTTCGATTCCCAGTCCAGCCATAGATTTTCTCCTCTCAAATAGCAACAGTACATCCAAACAAAAGTACAAAACAAGTACCCAGGAATGAAAGTACAAAACAAGTACCCAATAAATGGAAGTAAAAAACAAGTACCCAGGGATTCAGTGGAAACAAATATACTTGTCTTTTCAATGAAGATGTTTTGACTACATCAAACTATTATCTCAATTCATCTGTTGTATCAAGTGGTTTTTCTAACACCATACTGTAGAAAGTGTTATCTAAAAACAAAGTCTTAGCAAGCGAAAAATCGCAGTACATGGTTGTCAAGTGTGGTGACATCCATCATTTGTTGCCAGTCGCTGTGGTTACGACTGCACCACTATGTAATCTAGATCTGTCACTTTTATACTTTATGCCAATTACTCATAAATCCTTTGTCTTCTTACACTTCCAGGTCAGAAATAGAATTGAAAGGTGATTGGTTTTCTCTTCGATTATGAAATACATGTACTGTCTCTTCCTCCATTGAATGTCACTGCATTACTTTTCCTGGTTTTCTTGATTTTTGCAAGTTCAGTATTTAGTTTAATATTAATGATAAGAGATCATCCAAATTCCTAATTCTGATCAATACTTGTTGTCCTGACTGATACTCTCTCTCTCTCTCTCTCTCTCTCTCTCTCCCTCTGTCTCTCTCTCTCTCTCTCTCTCTCCTCGTCCCTCTCCAGATTTTTAACCCAATAAATGCCAATGATGGGGCTTACAAGATTTGACTGAAATTGAGCATATTTTCTAAAGACAATTAAAAGGGTCTGGACTTAAACTCACCATAAGACTGATGCATTGTTAATTACAAAACGGAAGGGTTGTTCCAAGTAAAACATTGATTTAAGTAAATTTAGCACGGGATTCGGATATACATATCGATCTTTCAGGGGGTTAACTTTGTACAAATCTGTAATGGATATAAATGAACTGTTTACATGTTGTGTCATTGGATCACTCGAGGAACAGACAAGGCTACGAAAATTCTTTTTATATTTGATCTGGAATGGAAATAAAGGACAACCACATATAATAAGGGAAATTTCCTTCTCAAAGCGGCTGTGTGAATGAACAAATTACCAGCTAGTAGTCTAGAGGGTTTGTGTTAAGGACGCCAATTATCAGTGTCCACTGTTGACAACTAAATGGCTGATAAAATCCCATTTTACTCATTGTGGTGAATTTTTTTTCCCCAATTGTATTGGTGAACTCTATAAATAGCCCTTCACTACCAATACAAATTTTATCACAATAGAGTTATAAAATTATTAGAATTTTTTGGCAAAAATATTTCTTTTTTCATTTTTTCTGTAACACTGAATGTTACCACAAAAATAAAGTACAGTAAATGAATTTTCAAAACCAAACCACTGGTATTCAATATGTAACAGTTGAAAAAAAGCCAAGATGTTCAAAGATGGACAACAAAAAACAACTCTCTGTGTTTACCTTTCTAGCGCTCTTAGAAATCTTCACAACAGTATCTTTGGATTCAAAATACTTAATTTTTGATAATACTCTGCTTTTCTGTAGGAAGTTCCCTTCAATGAGATACACTTTTCTTTTGTTTCCATTCCTCTGACTGCCCGACAGAAATCTCCCCGAGTCCCAAATTAATGTACACCCTCGACGGTAGTGATCCTCAATGTTTATTGATGACATCATGGCAAAATAACTAGTAATCAAATGCTTGATGGTCTCTGGCATAAAAATCTACAAACTCCTCAATCTTCACTCGGTTCACAATCTTTCAAATTCATGCTTGGTCTCAACCTCTTACTGTCTTATTACGAAATGATCAGCTGTTTACTTCCAAACACTGTTTTTGCACAATAAATTTAAATTAATTAAATGCAGGTATCACCAAACGTCATTAATTGTCAGTCGACACACAATGACGGCAAAAGAACAGAGTGATTGTCATCTGCCGGTGGCATTATCACGCGAAATGGAGTTCACGAAATGAAGTTCACCGCCCCAGAAAGTTCACTGCAAATGTGCTCTCATTGTCCTTACTTTCTCACTGCAAGCGTTCTACGTAAAATGTGGGAAGTCCAAGAAACAAAATAAAAAAATTAAGGTAAAGAAAAGCAAACTTCCTGAGTCACTTTTTCAAGTGCTGTTCACCTAGGAATCCACCGCTGATAGCAGATTAAAACGAGTTTGCATATTATGTCAGTGCCTATCATCAAAACAGCTTTGTTTGCTGTCGAGTTACAGCCAGACTTTGCCTAAATTGCTACCTTTGCCTGGTTCTCAATGATGGTCCCCGATCCAATAACACCATTCGGAATAACGCGGGGAGTAGCAACTAGATGATGCCGCAGATATTTCACAAGTCCAAAGGTGTAACAAATACGTCTGCCAGGCTTCATATGGGGTTTAATTTGCAAAACAGTCCTAATTTGCTATAAGAAAAGCTTTGGGGTGACATTTCAAGGACTATATAGACCTTAAAATAAAAAAACATCAAGAAATTTCTATTTTTACCATACTCATTACAGGGTCCCTACCCCCAGTACTGTAAAATTTCACTCCTTTGAATTATTCTAATTGCTTATTATTTAGGCAATTTAAATGTAATGATTACCCAAAAGTAATACTGGTTTGAGGCAAGTTTAAGATTTCAGTTTGGATGCATCTGAGGCAGGTGGATGGGTGTGTTGTGATATTTCCTGGTATTGTAACATGGACATGCATTGTATAAATATGTTGAGTTTGTAAAATGTTTGGGTTTCCACCATTCTACAATACATATTGCTCTGTGACCTATGTCCTAGTGCTCTAGAGCTGGAGTTAGGGAAACTAAAATCAGTCACCGCAAACAAGGACATAAACTAGGAAACTCGGATGAAATATTAATCAAAAGAGTTCAGCTAATGAGGTGGAACTATGAGGTAAGTATTGTATTTTAAGTTTTTTATTAACTAATTTCTTAATTGATCTGTCTCTTGGTGCACACATTTAAGATTGACTTCCTTTTATATATCAAAACTTATTTCATATCTGTGGCAAAATGTACCAGCAACTTGTGGTTCAATAATCGTCTCGCAATGTCACGTCAGGTTATCAGCAACTTCTACCAACATCACAGAAATATCTGGCAGACCTTCAAACAGGTTACAGGTTTTACAAATCGTTGTTCACAAACTTTTAAATTTTCCAAAATTCAGAAACTACCATTTTAACTGTAGAATACAGCGGGTGTCTGAGGTACGTCTGCCTCTACAATCTGTTAGAAGCAATGATAACCACCAGAGTGGTAGCTAACAGAATGAACTTCTGCACAGAACTTTCCATTCCATTAATCTGATGTGAAAAACATTCCCTAAACTTGATAATTTGTGACACAATAGCTGACCTTAATAACAGACAATTAGCTGCACAACAGCCTTCAAAATTCAACAGTCCTTTATATAGAACTTGAATACTCCCCCAAACCATTTGCACACACTTCTAAATGATGTGCCCAATAAAGACACCTTTAGTCCCTGTGAACCTGACCTTCAATAAATGACCCTGGATAAAAGTCACGTCACAACCTTCAAGTCAAAAATAAGTATCTGATATTTCAACACTGCAAAGGAGATGGGGAAAACACTGCAAAGATACAGCTTCAACAAAATTTCAGAATTTCTCCAGCTGACCTTGAATGTTTTGGAAAGACCTTGGAAAAGAATCATCTTTCACTAGAGGTGTCAAAGCATTACTTTCATGTCCAGTGAAAAAGTTACTTGCTCTGGAGTCATTTTTCTGCCTTTCTTCCCAGTGCTTGTCTTCTAATATTAGGACATCCTAATCCTCATGTCATATCAAACAAACTTTGCCTCAGGAAAAAGCATTTCATCTTTCTAAATTGCAATGTTAAAGCCTAGACAAGAATCATATACTTTTTTTTCAGTGATCTTGACACTTAATACCCAACTGGCATTGGGGTAACATGACATCTATATCAAGAGCAACCTATGTGTCAAGGTAATCGAGCTCTTCTACTCCAAATATATTGTCCATAAATGAATCAACCACCTTATCTCAAAGCCCTTGGCATTGTTCAAAATGACCTTGACCTGTGGATAGTGCACACTATCATGTCATGGGCAATCTCTGTGACCAGTATTAATCTCTGATCTCCATCTTCCTGTTGCAAACCCATGACAGTAATAATAGTCATACACTTTATTAAAATTGAAGTATAAGCAAAAGTAATCTATCATCACTGCAAATAATCGAGCATTACCCCCCCCCCCCCCCCCCCGGGGTCTCCTGAGGTATAAACTCATAGTATCAAAATTTAAAAATTAAGAGGTGCATCAATGGTATATGTAACAAGATCACTGGAAAGTTTCAAAGAATTCTGTTGAGAGGTTTAGAGGAGTAGTGGATGGGAGTTGATAACCCTCCAAACAATATAAAGGCAAAGTCCATGTTTTGCTATGGTAACCCCAAAAATCATTCAGATCAAAATTTGAATAGAGGTGCACAATTAGCCCTCATGTAACAAAAAGAATCCTGAAATTTTCATAGATCTCTGTTATGTTGTTTTGAGGAGTAGCAGATGGGGGGGGGGGGGGGGGGTTGGACACTGACAAACAAACAGACAGACAATAGGATCACTTACCCCCCCCCTCCCACTTTTCCACTAGAGGGAGTGTAATAAAGCAACACCCTCTGGCGTATCTAGTACAACCCTTCCCCAAATAAAATGAAAATGCAGGCCAGGTATTTAACTTAATCAAGATATTTTGAGAAATAGCTGGTGGCTGCAATGAGAGCTGAATTTCAGTCAATAAATAAATATACAAACCAAGCATATATTAATTTTGTGAAATTAATTATTATAGGGCAGCCTTTCTAAATGAACATGACATACTGTTATATATATTTGATGATCATATCACATTAATCATGTTATAAGTGATAGTTTAGAAAGATTTCATTCTGGTATTAGGTAACGTATCTAATGTACTATACACTTCACCAAAATGATGGATATTCAGGGAAGGTTCTCCTGTTTCGTGTCAAATTAATTCAATCACCACTGATTTTTATCAAGTAACAAATACATAATTACTCAAAACTGTCTTGTCTCAAATTCTGTCTTGATCTAATATCCAACATTGCCTACCATAAGAAATATATCTTTATTCAGTAAATACTTATAGTTCACATAAGAAATGAATCTTATATTTTTTCGGGTGATGCAGGTCATCACCGAATTTTAGACGGTAAAACTCATCAATGCGCTTTGCGCATTGATGAAAAGTTTTACCGTCTAAAATCTCGGTGATGACCTGCATATCACCCGAAAAAAATATAAGATTTATTTCTTATCATTTAATTTTATATTACAACAACAAAACAATGTCCATTAGACTTTAGTTGTTGTTCAGGTACGTAATCGAAAAATCACCTAATTCTTAAAGGGTGTTTTAACCAATGAGAATCGGCGCTAGGTGATCACGTGAAATAAAATTAAATGATATAGAAATATACATCCATACCAAGGATAACCCATAAAAACTGAAAAGCTTATTTCTAATGGGGTCCTTTTAATTCACAGAATGTTGGTGATGGGGGATCAGTTTGTTCCCATTGCTGTACCATTGGTTTAAAGAAAGATCATTGTTTCCAAATCCAAAACTGTTGTTAATGTTTAGGAGCATATTTATTCTCAATCCCTCTAAGGCAAATTCCTGATTGAAACAAGTGGTTAGGATATTACAGATCTCTAAATTCAATATTGTTCAAGGGTATATTTGAATATAATGAAATTAACATCAAATGACACAAGTTTCGTATTATTTTGTGTATGATCCGGTATTTGATTTAAGAAATCTAAGTCATCCCTTACAAAACTAAAAGGGACCATAACACAATACGGTAGAAACTAGTCGAGTATACTCAATCGGCTTGAGATATTTTTTTTATTATGAATATGTGATATCTTCAACTCTCTTCATCAAAAACTATGGCTGTGAAGACCAGAATAGTTGATAGTAAGCGAATCTTATTCATCTAGACGAGCTCGAGGGCCCAGGTCCTCATAAATAGGTTCAGTATTAATAGTTTCAATTGTTTGATGATATGACAAGAATTTCCTATTAATACTGTGACAGCCAAGGACTTTTTTCTACCTCTTTTTTAATATCTGTTGTGGGCTTCTGTCCACTATAAATTAGGAAAGCTGTTTATATACCTGTACGAATCATTACCTCTCCGGACAGTTTGTTTGTAACATAGCCAAGGGCAATATGTCTTCATTTAGAAGGTGGCAAACTATTAGCAAATACCTATGTCTTAATTGGGTCATTATGAGGGAGGAAACGAGTACCCAGAGGAAACCCACGTGTCCGAGTGGGCGACCGCCATACCCTCTCACATACAACATTGTTGATCATGGGATTCGAACTTGGGCCGCAGCGGTGAGAAGCGAGAGTGCTGTCTCTGTGCTACCCGGACACCCTCTTGTGTTTAGTAGTGTGAGAGTGCTACCCGGACACCCTCTTGTGTTTAGTAGTGTGAGAGTGCTACCCAGACACCCTCTTGTGATTAGTAGTGTGTCAACACTGCACTATATAAAGAGACCAAAACTGATTTGGCCAAGTTATCAGGCAACTACACTTTAACTGAGTTCAACATGGCTGATAATATATCCTACACAAAATACACTTGCAAACGGTAAAAAAGCTCAATGTTTTGTAACAATACATCGAACATTTCTTTGAATTTGGTTTGTGTTTACACAAGTTCTCAGACACAATCCCATTGAAAAGGTATAAAAAATAAAAACATCAAATGACTAATCAGGTGGTGTAAATCATGATCTAGGATATATTTTTAGAGTAAATATTTAATAGTCTGAAAGCACAGGTAAAAATTTAATATCACTATGAATTAAATAACTACTCCCCGATTTCTATTAAAGCATAGAGGCAATGCCCTTCTTTTTTTATTCTGGTAGAAAAATCATGCAGGTAACTTCAAAAGATGCATTTTAAAGAGATAAGGGTTATTTAAAGCAAGATCTTGAATCAAGTTCCATTGAGGTATAGATAAGATTATTTCAATTTTGGGCCCCGAGGGCATAACAGCGAGGTATAAAGAAAGAAGCTTCCAAAAAAAATACAACATTAACTACAAACGAGATGTAGGTGTTGCATAATAGGAGATAAGTACATATGATGTGCAAATTGGGTGTATACAAAAGTATATAGACAATACCAGTGTAATACCAAGAACATAAATAATAAGGTGGATTTTTGCAGTTTTATATATCATATATACAAAGACATCCAGAAAGGGTAATTTTGTATCATTGATTTCCAATGTGATATTGAGGGTCCAATTCGTTCACACAGTGCTTTGTAAAAAAAATTGTTAATCTATCCATGTCGTTAGACCATAAGATGAAACAATCAAGAAATTTTTCCCATTTTAAAATTTAGCATTTTGGCATCCTCCTTGCCCAATAAATTTACTATTTGTTGATGGAGCGTTATTTCCAGGTATCCCAGGGTTAACGTGGCATATGTTGGTGCTACTTTTGTTCCCATTGTCGTACCATTCAGTTTGGTTTGAAGAAAATGTTTGCTTCTAAATGCAAAACTGTTGTTTAGGAGCATTATTCTCAATCCCTTTAAGACAAAATCCTGATAAGGATATTAGGGTATCTTTCAATCCAATGTCTGACAGCCTCAATCCCAAAGTCAAGGGTTCTATTTTAATATAATGAGACAACATTAAAAGACACAAGTTTCATATTACTTGGTGTAACATCCGGCATTTGATTAAGGAAATGTACACGGGGCCCAGCGGATCAAAACCGCCGAGCGTGAATGTAGCCGACGGCACCCTGACGTCATTTAACATATCTCGCGAAGGGTTCACGTTCGAGAGAGATGAGTAAGCATAAAAGGAAAAGCCAAATATATATGGTGTGATGGAGAGATAAGTTTTCTGGACAGTGTCGAGAGCTTGTTAAAGCATGTTCCTTCAAACTGGGCTTAAATCCATTCAAATGAAGTGACTCAATCATTTAGTTTATTGCATTTAGTTTACGCATTACTCCTTTCCAAGAAGAAAGAATACTGTGTCTGGAGGGGGGGGAGGGGGGGGGTAGTGAAAAGAAAATCCGTCTATCAAATTTAGATTCTCTCTGCAATGCTTTGTTGTCAAATGATTATCTAGTATTTTTTTAAACTTTAAAAATCCATAAACCAAAAAAATGTCCTAATCCTTTAAAGTCCTCACATTGCAGGGGAAAAAGATCCAATAAAGTTTTTAAATGAAAACTAAAAAGCATAAAAGAAGGCATTTATGTGGTGTTGGGACAATATTTGTAGATTAAGACATAGGAATGTGCTATAGTTTGCCACCTTCTTAAATGAAGACGTTGCGCCGTTGGCTATGTTACAAACAAACTGTCCGAAGGTAATGATCGTTCAGGTATATAAACAGCTTTCCTAATTTATAGTGGGCAGAAGCCCACAGACAAGATATTAAAAAAACAGGTAGAAAAAAATTCCTTGGCTGTCGCAGTATTAATAGGAAATTCTTGTCAATCATCAAAAACTATTGAAACTATTATACTAAACCTATTTATGAGGACCTGGGCCCTCTAGCTCGTCTAGATGAAAAGATGCTCTTACTAATGACTATATTCTGGTGAACCACACAGCCATGTTTTGTAATGAAGAGTGTTGAAGATATATATAATAAAATTTCTCAGAGCCGATTGAGTATACTCAACTAGTTTCTACCATATTATGGAAAGGTCCCTTTTAAGTTTTGTAAGGGATGATTTAG
>CAJDSM010021382.1:431-21191 GCA_903981925.1 Ostrea lurida
AAAACATTTTAGAAAGTAATATAGTAGTCACTTACACTGCCCGATCGCTGGATGCGATTAAAATAGAGGCGGTCGCCATTGGCATCACTGCTCCGCAGGTACTGGTTGTCCTGGATTGAACTGAATTGAACTCGGTATCCGGGGACTGAAAACGACGAGGCGAGATTTTCACGCATTGTCAAATGGAAACTGAATTTTACCAGAAGCATTGTTACTATACCAATATATATATTGTGGGATTAATAATAGTAAAACGTACTATGAAAATGCTGATAATATAGAATGAACAGTAGTTTTGGTACAGCTACCGAACTAATATAGTGAGATGTAATACATGTATAAAACTATGCATTGTCTACAGTTCTAGTAACTAGAATTAGAACAATCGTATAGGTAATGGTTATTATCATTTATTATTATTATTATACAACACTCATAGAGCGCCTTATATGATCAGTAAAATCACTCTAAAGAGCTGTGCATTGTAAACAAAATTAGAATAGATGTAAAATAAAAAAAAAACCCCAAACAAACATGCATAGAAATGCAATGAGGAATAAAAGAAAAATCGAATGGCATATGAATTAATATGATGATAAAACTGAAACATATCAAAAGTAATTACAAAAACACAAGATCTGAAATATATTGATCAATTAAGTATAAAACTTGAAAGTCTATAAACCGAAAGCCTTCTAAAAAGATGAGTTTTACGATGTTTTTTGAAAGTGTGCACTGATTGACATGAATGAATATGTAATGGTAAACAGCTCAAGAGGGATGCTGCAGCCACATCGAATCGTCTTTTGCCATGTGGATGTTCGAAATTTTGTTTTTACCAGCGCGTGCTTGTTTTCTGATCTAAGAGATCACCCAGGTTGGTAAATGTGAATCAGTTCATTGATATATTGCTGCGCAATGTTGTGAATTGCTTTGTATGTATGGAGGAGAATTTTATATTCAATGCGTTGCGCAACTGGCAGCCATTGTAGTGTCTTGAGAACTGGTGTTATATGTTCCCTCCATTTGGTACAAGTAGTGATACGTGCCGCTGTGTTCTGTATCTTTTGCAATTTGGCCAACTCATTTGAATTAACACCATTGAGTAGCGCATTGGCATAATCAAGTATCGATGTCACAAGAGCACAGATCAAGGTCTTGCACGCATCCTCGGTAATCAGTGGCCGTATTCTTCCAATGTTACGAATCTGGTGGTAACATGCACGAGACACAGACGAAATATGAATTTGTGCTGAGAGTCTTTTCAAACCAGACTCCAAGGGTTTTTACATTAGGCGACTCCCTATTGATGGTACCACTGAAGTTTAAATGATAAGATGGTAAATCTTTGACGTGGTGTTTAGGGGAAAAAACTCTAAACTCCGTTTTATCTCGGTTTAATTGTAACATGTTATCACACATCCACTGTTTAATTTCTTTCATGAACATTTCGAGTCTCAAAACTGCATTATCCCAGTTCTTGGGTTTAAAAAGTAGGTAAGCTTGGGTGTTATCAGCATAGCAGTGATGTTGAATGTTGTTCACCGAAGAAATGTTGCCAATAGGTCTGGAAAAGATGGAATGCAATTTTGGTCCAAGGACTGATCCTTGGGGTACACCACATTCTAGAAGATAGTCATTGGAAAGAGTAAACCAAATGAAAGCGAAGAAAGAATATGATATCCCATATAAAACCTTTACACAAAATCATGCAATCATGCAGACTACAAAGATAGACCACAATCGGGACTATAATTGTGTATTTTGGAAAACCCACACTTCAAATTTCCACATTGAAATTGAAAAAGGGGAGAGGAGAACTTTTTTGTCTGTGGAATAGGGGGGGGGGGGGCTCGTGAAACCCTCTTATATTTCTATTATCGCTCTCAGTGAAAAGAGTTCTTAAATGTGAGGCAATTCTTTAATGTTGCGTAAAATACTTACTATTTGGTTGGTAGAATATTGAGCTTTTGTATATAACTTACTGGTGATAGAATTATGAAGTTTGCGTCTAACTTAATGATGTGAATATCCGAGTTTTGTGTATTAACTTACTGGTGCAGAATATGGAAGTTTTGTGTATATACTCACTGTGTGTAGAAATATCGAGTTTTGTGTATATAACTACTGGGCTCAGAATATTGAGTTTTGTGTATATACTCATGGTGTAGAATATTGCGTTTTTTTGTGTATATACTTACCGGTGCAGATATTGAAGTTTTGGCGTCTGATTAACTGGTGGTAATATTGCTGTTTATAATATAACTTACTGTTGAATATTGAGTTTGCGTACTACTGACTGGTGTAGAATATTGAGTTTTGTGATATAACTCACTCGGTGTAGATTAATTGCGTTTTTGTGTATATACTTACCGGTGTAGAATATTGAAGTTTTAGCGTCTGATTACTGGTAAGACCATATTGAGTTTTGTGTATAATACTCACTGGTGTAGGAATATTGAGTTTTGTGTATATACTAACTGGTGTGGAATATTGAGTTTTGTGCTATAATACTGATTATAGCGTGTTACTTACGGTGCAGAACTTGATATAGATCAGCCAGATCTCTTCTTCCGTGTAGCTGTCGATGACGCTGCGATCTTTGAACGACAGACTGTGTAAGCCGTGTACGTTAAACGCAAACAACGTCATCGCCGTATCGGCGCCTCGTACAAGGCGCGTCGAAGTTATGGCCCGCACAACCCAAGCTGTGTAAACTGGAAAATGTAATATAGCTGTGATGGTGAAAGTGATTCTATAGGCCCAAAACAATATATTATTTACTGTTAATCCCCTAAATAAAAAGCATCAGAACTATATTGCTTATAACTGCAAAGACGATCACCAAAGTTGGTTTGGGTTATGACTAAAGAAACTACTTACAGGGTTTTAAAATAAAAATATGTAAATAATATGAACTGTTTTAGGTTGAAAATGCGTATACAACGTCTTGACAACTTGGATGTTTTTATTCAACGAAACAAATAATTAATATCCCATGGTTATTAATCTTATTTTGAAATTGCACTCCTTTTTGTCGTGTACGAAATGTCATCATGAAGTGCGTAATGCCCATCTGCTTGTATCTTTTCGTTGTACATATTCATTGTGACGTAACATTACTTACCTAATGGCTTGTTCCAGGAACGCTACTTTCCCGCGAAGGATTGAGCGAAAGTTAAACACCATATACAATAAAGCACAAACAATCATTTTCTAAGAATTGTAAATATAAAGCAATAAATTATGATTATATGGAAAGATGTATGATCTCATAACTCTTGCAACGGTTACCTGTCCGAGTGCAACCATAATTCAACCAGATAAAGTGAAATCAATAGTCACTAAACGGACTCCTTCGTTACCACGTTATTCAATTGTGTGTGCAACACACGTTGCAGTTATGGACTACATCTTTCAATAAATCTATAATTCATTTGCTTAAATGTGTGTTTACTGTACTTGCTGAAAAATATGGTCCGGTGGAGTTTTTTTTTTTAGAGGTTGCTGTTTAGGATGTTTGATTTGTAACAATTTTGAATTTTGATTAACCTTGCATTAAAGCAAGTTATTGCAGGTATAGACATATCAGAGATCGCATAAAATAGATATTTTGAAATCTTGCATGTTTACCTTTCATTGCATTCAGCAATTTATCACACTCAGCATTTTTTGGCTAGTCTTGTTTTGGCCAAAAGGTATCGGACAGAGCGTTTATTTTTGTATCGCATTGTTCCAACCCGTATATAAGGACCGAATAAGCAGAGCTATTCACATCTTCGCGAGCCAAGTGTCCGATTCGCTAACTCTATTATCCCCTTGGCAGATTTAGTCGAGTGTCTAAGCCTGCTTTGACTTCCCAAGGCATCCAATCAAATTGCCCCATTCATACCTGATTGAGCATGACAATAAACCAAAGTGAATCATTTAAGATCAGAAAAGGCAAGTTTTATACGCGATTTACGCCCGAAGATAAAGGTGATATAAGCTCGCAACAAGTATGTACACCTAAATAAAAAACAACAACAAACAATTGTTCACTCGAGTGTTTACGTCAAGAGCGATAACTCGCATCGTCCGTTAGGTGGCAATTCAGTCGCGACTAAATCAGCCAAGGGGTAGATAGAGTAAGCGAATCGGACACTTGCCTCGCGAAAGATGAGCTATTCACTCTGCTGGGTGAAGGACCTAATGGTCCGTGCCCTTCAAGAAATTCGTGTTCGTTTTTACTTCCTTAGTAGAGTAGGATTTTTCAGCATGTTATATTGGAAACTAACGTAAAGGGTGGGGTTTTCTTGCTAAAATGTAAACTACAACCCCGCCAGAGTCAATATTCATTTTGGTTCAAGGTCAGAAATTGGATATTCCATTAGCTTAGCATTTTTATGGTATTATATTAGGGCTATTTCAGCGTGTACATGTGACCTTGAATTATTTACTTATTATGTATGGAAGTTCGTTGGATCATGACTTATTGTTATCGAACTACTCTTAAACATTTTTACTTCTTCTGTAATAAATTTATAAAAACTTTACCTTTGTTTTTAATGAAGTGTTTGAATAACAAGGAATCCAAATATTGAATTGGTAAACAGGACCAAGTTACTGTTCATGTGCGCACATACATGTGTTGCTACTCAAAAGATTTTTATCAATATCCGTGTGTGGGTCCCGTTACAGATGTTTATGTATGTCATTTGTGTAATTATTGTATGTTTGCAGTTTTAAACAGCCTGTCAACTACTTTAGATGTTGATATCTTGTGCAATAGTAGGGTAAAAGTCAGTTAGGCTTTGGGGAAAGATACAAGTTTTGGAAAGTTACAAAAATTTCCAATAAAAAGTGTTAGCGTAGGGGTGAAAAAATAGGGTCGGTCGGATGACAGTAAACAAGCATATTTTTATGGCCTTATCAGCGTATGTATGTATTGATCCCAGCATATGTCTACTTATGTAACATTGCTGGAGGACTCTTAACTTTGAAAATTTCATAATGACTACCAAACACACACAACGTTTGACCCAGTAGATAAAACTGCCGATAAGAAGACTGACAAGGCGGACACTAAAATAGAAGGTGTTAATTTTATGTAAATTTAATTCAAGATATTACACAACTACTCGCCCACTCAAGAATTACACAATGAGCTAACACAAAATATATAAACAAACAACAACCGGTTTGAAACATTTCATACCTTGAATGACTTGATAGATATTTTTGGTGAAATTTTACCTTTGAAAATCCTGTTGTCCGTTGTAGAGTTTGGAGAACATTGCCAGAAATTAATTGTCCGTGCACATAATTAACCAGATAAAGTGAAACCAATAATCCTAAAACGACTCCTCGTCCCATTCTGACATATGTTACAATTAAAGGACGCTATCTCTTGGTTATATCCTGGTAGAGTGTATAACGATTACCATACGTGCACGTAATCATGCATTAATTCGGTGGGTTTTTTGTTCTTTTGTTTTGTTTTATTTTCTTCTTTTGTTTTTGAAGATTAATGATTGGTTGATTAATTCAAGATCTAATTCGAATGAATTTGATTTTTCAAAGTACATGTATATCCCCTGACTTCCGATTTGAATATTAACCTTAAATACGACCTGGATTCCAGATACATAATATAACACAGTCCGTAGGAGATAAACCAATCTATCCAGAGCTCTGTAAATGTTTATCTGGAAGACTGCAAAACAGAACTACGAAACTGAGCTGTGCTAAATGCTGTCTGAGTGTAGTATTGTCGGGAAAAAAAGGGACAGAGAAAAGAGGCAGAAATGATGGCTATAACTGGAAAGTTGCCTACTGCTACAATGTATACCGAAAACACTTATTTTGAGAATCATTGACTGACATGGGGATGTGGCCAGGTTGAATATAGCTTAACCTATGCATGACTAATAGGATCCGAGTGGTGAAGGGTTCTACTTTCATGAGAGCACCTGTTCTTACACAGGACCTGGCCTGGGGTTCTATTTACGTGACGGCGCCTGTCCTGACACGGGATTTAGGGTTCTATTTACGTGACGTCGACTGTCCTTACACGGGACCTGGGGTTCTATTTACGTGACGTCGCCTAGCTGTCCTGACAAGGGAATTTGGTTCCAATTGGCCATCATATCCGCGGTTCTCACTTCTACATAGAGAGTGCCTCTTAGATGATTACGTTTGACACAATGTTAACTTCGCCTTTTTGTATAAGCAGTCGCTTAACAGTTTTACGTCATAATTTTGACGCAGACAAAACTAGACATTGACGCAACCAAAGCATCTAATTTTACGCTTAGTGTTGATACACATTTTCTTTATAGTTATTAGTGTCTGCGCAATGAAAAACACATATTTTCATGTTTTAGCGTTGACGCAGTTAAAGTACACATTTTTACGGCTTAGCTTGGACGCGGCCATGGCACAAGTGGGCTCAAACCTATGACTCTCTGCCCTTGAACTAACCTTTAAGGAATAATATCCTCTATAATAAAACATAAAAATCATACTTTATATTTAACATACCATTGTCCTTTGCTATTTTACATATATGTCGTAGCAGAAAGGGACTCCACCATAGTCAATATATGGCTATGATCTGAAGCAAAATACCGTAGCTTACAGTAGTTTGATTAATAATTTACTGGTGTAATTTGAAGTATTGTTTACCTATAAATTAAGCAAAAATAATAATTACCCCCTCCCCAACACCCCCCAACAAAAAACCAACAACAAAAACAAATCAAGATGTCAAGGTTGTCGCTTTAATGAAGAACAGTATCAAAATGTTCATTACTGTGAAGTATTACTTTCAAATTTATTAACCTCAATAATAGAATCAAAGTTTCATTCTAGTTTTGAATCTATAATGTATAAATTATTGTCTAGAACAAGGAATATTTGAAAGGGTGGTTCTACTGTTACATGTAATAACACTGTTTCGAGAAGGGAAGTTCCATCTCACGGCGGGTGTGACCGGTCAGTTTGACCCTTTTTAAGCAAAGGTTTCTGACGATGGGGGCAGTTTCCAATTCCCGGAGCCCCCTTTGAATCCACCATTAGTTTAGAATAATATCGTTTGGCTTGAAAAAGTAACATCAATATCAAACACGTCTGACCTTGTCAGTCAATATCACCTGTCCAGATCATTAATAACAATGATGGCAGATTCGGCGGAGAACACACCGCCTACTGTCCAGCACTTTATAGAGTGTGGCATCAAATATTGCGAGAGGAATTGTCAATTTTAATGCAATTCTTGCCATCAGCAGTTGAGTCAACAATGCAGAGATGAACATTTGAAGAATCCAGATTACAAGAACCATGAGGTGGTCCTATACCAACAACGAAGACGACAATCAAGATGTTAATCTTATTCTATCAGCAAGGTTAGATAGGTTAATGTCCCGGATGTTAATGGAGCACAACATATCTCTCTATACAAATCATGGGGACGGTGGGTCAGTGGCAATGATGGTAAACTAGTCCACACAGATCTACAGGGGAACCAGCTACAGAATATATATACCCATGGTGTATACGGCTACCACACAGTCACATCGGACGGATATCTGATCTTTACAGATCAACTCCATAAGGTCATCAATAAGATAGCAATGGATAATAATGTCAGAGAATGCATCCAAACAGGAGCCTGGTCACCCATCAGCATATATTACTCTCACATTAACGATGGCATACTAGTGGGGATGAAGAAGGATGGAGAGGCAAAAGTCACCCGGTATAATAAAACCGGAAAAGAACTACATAACATACAAAGGGACGAAAACGGACAGAGACTGTATAGTGAACCACATTATATCACAGACAACATTAATGGAGATATTTGTACCTCAGACCGTGATGTGAATGTAGTAGACCCGATCAGGACAACACAGGTTCTTCTACAAATGTCTGAAATCGGGATTCTATCCTCATAGAATATGTACTGATGTTCTGGGTCACATCCTGGTGTGTGATAAGTGGAGCACCGCTGTCCATCTTCTTGCCCAGGACGGTAAGTTTTTGTCGTTACTTCTCACTCCACTGCACAGCGTGACGTTCCCTATCAGTTTGTGTGTGGATAAAGAGAAAAATCTGTATGTGGGCCAAAACCAATCCGCAGTGAAAGTGTTCAAGTATCTATAGTGGTTTTCTCAATAAGAAGATTGTAAGTAGATATTGCAATATGCATAGTGAGATGTGTGCAGGTACATCTAGTAAGTTATATACAAGTTGAGAGGATTTTATACCTATATGGTGATATACTCATTACAAAGTGTGCAAGTATTTATAGTGATAGGAAAGGAGATGCATTTCATACTTTTAAATCTATTACGATGATTAATGTTTCCTATTCCCCCTTTGATGTTGGTTTTACCTATTTAGTGGGAATGCATGGAGACTTGAATAAAAAAGCTTGAACGGGAGAATCTACAGATACATGTTGTACATAATAAAAATCTGATAAATTATTAAAGTGATCGAAAGTTTGAGTTTATCAAATCTATAAAGATACCTTGCCTGGTTTTGTTTTTTAACGTTGAACTACATACCATACATACATTTTTGATCACGATGTTTCCGTCCACGTGTTTATCCTTTAATCAGATGATTGGTTTATAGAAATCTGTTTGTTTTCAAAAATAAACATCCCAGGATATGATATTGATAGATGAAAATGTTTTGTAGAATTGATACTGGCCGTTTGTCCTGTCTCAAATAAATTCATTCAACACCTTCTACACGAGAAGAAGAAATCTCTATCTGTGGCAATTAATTCGACATTTCAATATACATGTATCAATGACATTTTATCTACTAATGATAAGAATTTTCATACATACAAATAGGGGAAGGTAACATCGTCGTTAAACGTAATCATAATCCAAAAAAAAAAACCATGCAAAATCGAGTGTAGGGCAACACGGACCTCCGACAAAGCGATGGTAGGATCAGGTCCCATGGAGGAGTAAGCCCTCTGCTGACCGGTCACACCCACCGTGAGCCCGTAGTCGAAATAAAGTAAACGGATTACCCATAGTCAAATATAGTAGGAAAATGACAGTTTAACAAAAGTGTATGAAACAAATCAGTCAACATATGACTTAGTGATACTTTGTAATCGCAAACAAGATCATTATAGCGACCGTAGAATTTGCGAAAATGATGACTTTAAACGAGATTTGTTATAAGCCTACAACTTCAACTTTTTTATTAGTAGTTGGCCTTGCTTTTAAAATCCGCATACGCATATAGCATGTTCTTGCGTATCGAATCAACTGCGAGATATACACACCATAAGCAGGTGATAGTGGTATATTACTACATAGAAAGGGAAAGTTGACGATTGCAAAGTTAAAGTCATTACGCTTATCATATAGTGTAGCTGTCAGTCTGCCATTAGAGTAAAATATCCAAATATGAAGCAGATCTGTCGTATGTTGAATAAATATTTCTCACATTTTCACCAGTGTGAGACTGGCTTTACCCATGTGAGACAGCCATGTGAGATTTTTCGATCTCACACTGCTGCGACGTCATTTCATTGTGACGTCATATATTTCCTATAATTTACGTTACACGGTGTAGCAAATGTTTTTTATATTGTTTCGTTTAAATTTCAATTTGATATAGCTTTCTGGCGGACAGTCTTGATTTTTTTAGTTTACACTTCAGTGTAAACCATTTTCGGGAATGATCTTTCTGCCAGTCTATTTAGTTTTTGTTTTAAAGTTCAATAAAGATATTGATAATTGTGAATTCATCAAAGCTCCCGATTTTTACGCACTAATCAGCGGATAAAATGTGAGAAAAATAATCATTCATTATTTACTCGTGTGGGATAGGGAAATTCGGGAAAGCCTCGTCCTAGACTGCGAATCTTGTCCCCTCGGTGGAATTCCCTATCCCACACTCGTACTAATGAAGGATTCTATTAATCCAGCGAACTACAAATAAAAGACACCACAGTCTTCCATGTCTGCTTTGTACATGGATATTCCATTGAACATAGACATTAACGGCAAACTAACAATACATGGAACGATTTCAGCTTTTTCATCGTCAACATCAATTTTAGAATTATAAAATGAACAGATTGAAGTGGATGTAATGATTCGATTTTTTGCGGATTGCGTATCCAGTGCAATATAAATTGGCGAAGTAAACAATGTGTTAAACGTAATCATAGTCCTAAAACATATACAAAATCGAATGTAGGGCAATAAGGACCTTCAACAAAAACGAAGGCAGGATTAGGTGCCATGGAGGAGTAAGCTTCCTCTGCTGACCGATCACACCCGCCGTGAGCCCGTAGTCGAAACAAAGTAAATGGGGTTACCCATCGTCAAATCAGGTACGACAAAAATTAAGCTTTACATTTTGGCTTCGTTGCTCATTAACACTAGTCAATATATCGGTGGAGCCTGATGTTGGCGAAATCAAAAGAGAAAGATGGTGCACCCTATTGTTCAAACGTTGCGTTTGACTTTACAAATCACCCGGTTTGTCGTTCTTGCAGTCGACAGGCCCCTTGTCTCCCAATTTATTCAATACGCAAAAGCTTGTTCTGTGTATGATCAGATTTTGAATCGAGGCAGACTTTTAACAAACGAGGTGTTGTTGCAGGGGTTTAAACAATTATGTATAAAGGCAGCATTTCACAATTCTTTAACGTAATATACAATATTACTAGAACGCATATTTATTAGCACTAGAAAGTTATTGATATGCATTTTTACTATCAATATGCACATTGTTTGCAGATAGAAATGTTAACAAATAAGGAGGTTTGCTGTTAATGTTAAACCGATTGAAGGATCGACAGATTTAAAAATTGTTCGGATTGACTGTTCATCGTCTATACATAAAAACGTGACTATTAAGTATAATTCTTTTGTAGTCATTTTGTTGTTTAACTCGTTTTTGATAAAGATATATCTGTACTAGTGGATTTGGATTGGGCAGGTAAGGAAAGGGGTATTAGCATGTTCCAATGCATTGGTGTGAAATTCTATTTACAAAAAAAAAAATAATTAATACAGCCATCCGACAATCAAATATTCGATATCTCCATTTTTTCATCAAATGTTTCATCTAATCACAATATCGATTCGATGTTAAAGCAAAGATAGCCAACAGTGATCAATCTCGTAAGTCCTAACTAGAATACAAAAATAAGATTTGGGCAAACACTGACCCCTGGAAACACCAAAGGTGGGATGAGGTACCTAGGAGGAGGTAGCATCCCCCGTTGACCGGTCACACCTGCCGTAGGCCAATTGTCTTGATCAGGTAAACGGAGCAATCCACAGTCAAATCTGTGTATAAAAACGGCTTAACATATGCTATGAAATACATCAGACAGCATTTGACCCGATATATCCCAGTGAACTCGAGCTAAAAGAAATACTACAGTCTCCCACATCTGTTTTATAATAACATATTTCATTGATGGATGCTATAGATAAATCAGCACTACATTTCTATGACAAATAGGATTACTTCACCTTCTTGATCGTCTACTTTCTGTAGTTGTACAGCAAAATGCCATTATCAGTGCTTATATATGTCAACTGATTCAATGCACGAGGCGCACGAGATACTAATTTAGCGTTTTATATACAACTTAATACATGTATTCTGTTAAACTTTAAAACAGAAGAACGAAGAACGAAGCGTCATGATAACAAAGTAAACACACAGTTTCAAGATGGTAAAACATAGCGCTGGTACCATGGTGATAATGTAAACATAAGTCATTTTTTTTTACGTTGTTGTGAATTTTACATAGTATATAGTTATCAGATAGTTGTAGCTGGATATAATGCTTGTGGCATTACGTTTTCTTGTTCACATTTTGCACTATAAAGCTTTATTTACATGTCGTATAATTGTAACCCCATCTTGATAAGGTAAACGGAGTAATCCGTAGTCCAAATTAGTATCTAAATTTTAAAGAACAGCTTATCAATTGGTATGAAACACGTCAGATAACATTTGACCCCCTGCAGGTTGTATTGGCAAACTAGATCGGTAAGGATCATAACTGACGCTACAGCTGTCAGGTAAGCACGAAACATTTTTTTCTTGTGTATTTCAAAATATGATTACATTAACTGTACTTTGTAGTAACGAAAACCTGTTATTTTCAGATTGTGATAGTACAGCTTAGTAACAAGTATTTCTCATTATCAGGTTGTTTAATTTACATGCATAACACTGGACACCGGGCTTTATTGTATGTGTTCACTGCCAGCTCATAACATATTGTTTATGATGTCAATGTAATTTTTTTTTTAAAAATCGATATTGTGTTCAGAAGTAAAGATCATGTTTAATGTACTCATACATGTACTGCACAACCACTTATTTGTGTTGTCTAGTCATCGTCATCCGCTTGATTTCTCTGCTATTTGATGAAGATATTACCCATGGATTGTATGACAGATCAACATGGGATGTTCACATACCACCGCCTTTCGAAATCCGTCTTACTCTCTTAAACCTGTATAATCAAAAAGTACAAGCGGATGTTGTTATGCACACTACTGACAAAAATGCCATGTAATCAATTTCGTGAAAGTATTTCTCCTAGACACAATTTTTATATGCAATTACAGACCCTAAAGCATGCTGCTACCCCCCCAAAGCGTTCTGTTTCATTTCATGCAGATCGTTCAGCGTTCCATGCAGATCGTTCACCGTTTCGTGCCAACCATTCAAAGCGTTCCGTTCTAGAAGCGTTTCGTGCAGAAGCCACGCCCCCTAGGAACTTGAAGGGTCATAGACAATTTGTTTTCCATTTTTAATGTTTACCGGTACAATGTTGAATTAATGTTGAATTAAGGTATTTATAATGGTTTGAAAAATTTAAATGTTACTTGATCAGTTACACTTACAAGTGAAATAATCTTTGTTATGTAAACAAGGTCAGCGGCGCGATTTTTTTCACAACAGAAAATACTCTGTTTAAAACAAAATAAGATTCGGGAAACACTAGAAACTATTTACTTGTGTTCAGAATAAAATTGTAATTTGAAACATCTGTTTTATACGAAACGTTCACTAGAAAAAAAACACAACAACACGAATCTTGTTTTTTTCTCTCTCAAAAACAATTCCTTGGAATCAATATTTACGATATACATACACAAGTATCTGGTATCACATGTCACGTGCGAGTAACACCTGAACCTATATTGTCAAAATAAAGGATTATCTAATCACTACTCAATTTAGATTATGTCTGCTCTGTCCAAAACTATCGAAGTTTGACAACTTATCGGATAAACTTATTATGAGTTCTCAACTATTTTGATATGCGTTTGGGAATAATATACACTTTGATCAAAACTGAATTGAATGCGTTTTATCAGACTTGTACACATATATCTAAGTTGGCCGTATGATTTCCTCAAATATTCAACTGCTCTCTCTCTCTCTCTCTCTCCTCATCTGCTCTCTCTTTCTTCTCTCTCTCTTCTCTCTTCTCTCTCTCTCCTCTGCCTCTCTCTCCTCACACACACATTAAACTATTTCTAAGTTTTAACGAAGGAAATACATGTATCAAGTCAACTAAAACTTCTACATATGCTGTAAAATATCATGCTTTGCTGAGATCAACTTGATTACTTGGGATATGTATACTGCGATGTAGACAGTCAAGACGACTATCTTCGCCTATTGACCCCTCACTGGGTTAATTACGATCTAAAGTGTTTCATTTCAATTGCTGGGCCGCTCTTATTATAAAGAGTTGACTACGGATTCCTTCTTTTACCGGATCAAGGTAAAGAGCACACGGCGGGCGTGACCGGTCGACAAGGGATGCTTAGAACTAGACACTTTAATTAATCTCTCGTATATCCAAATGTCCGCGTATGTCCTTTATTATTCCATGAGTGAGTCCTGAAATTGAACATTGGTCGATATGCTTACTTTTTAATCGATCCGTATTTTTAATCGTTAGTTTTTATTAATCACTGTTTCTAATGTACATATTTTCATAGAGTGATTGTTTTCTTTACATTTTCATTGATCCTCATCAGTCGTTATCTACGAATTTTGCTGTATGTTATTTTCACCTGTTCATTGATTACTTTTTCCTTATCTTCATCTTTTCGCTCAATAGGATTTTCTTTTTCAAATGGCAACTCCAAATGTCAAAGACTCTTTCAATGAACTTGAAAATATTTGCGAGTGTGCTATATGCTGTAATACATATGACGAGAACAAACACGTGCCAAGAATTCTGCCCTGTAACGATACCTTTTGTTCTGATTGTCTGTCGAAACACTGCGTCCCAGACAAAAAACAGCTTGCCCACTATGTAATGAGGTGCATACAATCAGCAATAAAAATATCCTTATTTTCCCCAAAGACAACACAAGACGTGAGTTGAAGTGCGTGCTTAGGAAGCTTTCGAAAGTTTTGTGTGGGGTTTGTGGGCAACATGATAACAACAGCTACTTTTGCTTCAATTGCGACATTCGAATCTGTCCTAGTTGCTATAAAGACAGAAAGAACACAACCTGTCGGAATCATAGGGTAGATCGTAATCAAGCTGCCTTGAAAGATTTACCAGACACTGACCCATATGCATCATCTAGCAACATCTGTCATTTAAATGGACACGAGGGAAACGAACTGAAATTCTACTGTACGGGTAGAAAATGCTGCAAGACAGTATGTGCCAATTGCATTGTTGAATTTCACTCAGGACATTTTCATTCGGTAAAACCTGCAAGGCATGAATACGAACATCATAAAAAGGTTTTGCAGGGAAAATGTAGTAAAGCAAAAGAAAAGATTGATGCAGCAAAATTAACTTTGATCAAACTTAACAAAGAAAGATTGGCAATGGCGAGCAATTTTAAAAAAGGCATAGAAAAATTGGGCTTGATCACAAGAAAAGGGATTCAATATATGACACAATACCAGGAACAGGAATACAATATATGGTTTCTTAAGTTAAAGAATAACCTCAGTAACTTGCAAAGTTTACAAAATGTTATCGACAACGCAACAGAATGCTGTAAGATTTCGGAGCAGTTGATGGCAGCTGAAAATATTGCAAAGCTCTTGTCAGCAGAAGAAAAGCTGTCACGAAAATTGGACTGTTTTACCGAGATGATTGTTGATCAAAATATCAAAATGCTATCTCAAAGTGAGGAATTTGAAATGGAAGAAGCCATAAAGGAATTGCAAAATAAGGTCAATCAGCTGACTCTTCGGCAAAATAGATTTCGTCGATTCCAAGCACAAATATTTGGTAAATGCATTTAATTCAGATTTTTATCTTTTTAATACTCATTACTTTTCCAACAGCGATGATATTTATGAGATTGATCACTGTTATATTCATGAATTCACCAAAATACAAAAGTAAATGTTAACAAGGCTGGAGGATTCTTGACAAGGCCTAAGTAGAGCACACCTTTAGTCTGTGAGGCTACTTCGCTTACCAGTCATATCTACCTATCCGTGCCAAGGTATTGAGCGATTTTCAGACATTGTGCGCTGATACATGTACATGTATAATAGCGAAATAACGGGACTAAGAGCATGCTTGGGTTTCTTATAGATATAATATTTATGTTAGTCTTTGGAGGACCAGTCTTCCAACAATTCCGTAAGTATTCCTATAGGCACTTAATTGTGCCCCCTTTGATTGCAGACTTATTTATTTCATATTGATAGGCAAATGGAAAGAAATTTGTACAGGAAAAACAGTTCGGGTAAAAACCAAAACGTAGGCCGGTCCTTCAACCTTACATAATAGGTATATTGATGATGTGTTATCAATTAATTATGTCCATTTGATTATTATCCCGGAAGAACTCGATATAAAAGGACACCACAGAATCTGACATATCTGCTTCATATTTTGATATTTTACTTAACATTGACTCTAATACCAGGACTGCAACTACATTATATATGAGCTAACGTGATGACTTAACTTTTGCAATCGTCAACTTCCCTTCTATGTAGTAATAACCACTATCACCTGCTTATTGTAGTGCATATCTCCCAGTTGAGTCGATATGCAAGAGTATTGCTCATGCGTATATGAGGACTTTTTTAAGCGAGAACCAGCTACTACACAAAAAAGTTGATGCTGCAGGGCTATAACGAATCTCGTTTCAAGCCACATTTCGCAAATTAATACGTCGCTAAATGACTTTGTTTCGATTACAAAGTATCACTAAGTCATTATTGTATGAGTGATTTGTTTTCATTACCCTTTGTTTAGAATATCAATTTCCTGCTATATTTGACGACGGATATTCTGTTTACCTAGTTTTTGACTAGGGGCTCACGACGAGTGTGACCGGTCAGTAGAGGAGCTTACTCCTCCATGGCACTCCTGATTTCCTTGCTTTCGTGTCGATCCGGACCGTGTTGCCCTACACTCCACTTTGTATCTGTTTGTTTGGAATTAAGATTGCGTTTGACACGGTGTTAACTATAGATGTTAAACAAATCACCATGACGTTGCTTACCATGGATATACTAAGAATTTTTACAGATCATGAGAGGGGGAGGGTAGAGCATAACAAGATGCAATTCATATGGAGAATGTGGAAATCATTATGACCATTTGATAAAACAATAGCCATGCGACAAGTACAGAGGTATATTAAGTAAATGCTTTTTATATCTGAAAAATCACACTTTAACCACCACCCCCCACCCCCCTCTCCCAATAAACCCAATGTAACATTCCTTAGTTTAAAAGGACATGCAAGGTTTTCGCTGGAATAATGATTATAAGTGCTTAATTGTAGGAGGCAAGGAATATTCCCATTCTTGAAAAGCTAATGTGGGCCCTTTAAGGGGTATTTCTTTTTATACATTTGTACACAAACCGTCAGTTGTCATTCTGAATTGCATGATGTAAAATGTCGAGTCAGATTGAAGGAACTGAATTTCGATTGATCTTCATAGCGCAGTGGATAGCAAACGGGTCCATTCAAATTGTTCAAAATAGTCTTTTTGTTAACAAGTACATGTATCTTCAATCTGATAAAACCTTGGACAATGGCATACGGGAAGTCATTTCCGAAAACTTGTCAACAAAATGTAAATAAACACTGTCATAATTCGTAAAGAGATCATATTCATAATATTCATTATGAATGTGACCTTTTATTCTATGCAAAATAAAAGTACGATATGTTCAATACAAACCGAATTAAAATCTATACATGACTAACCTCCGATCTCTGTGTTTCCTCAAAGATACAGAAACAAATTAACTGTTAGCCAACAATTTTGTTAGAATAAAAGATCTCCCATTCTCGTACAGGATTTTTGTCTTCAGGATTGATTGATTGATTATTTATTGTTTTACGTCCCACTCGAGAATATTTCACTCATATGGAGACGTCACCATTGCCGGTGAAGGGCTGCAAAATTTAGGCCTATGCTCGGCACTCAGGGCCTTTGAGCAGGGAGGGATCTTTTTCGTGCCACACCTGCTGTGACACGGGACCTCGGTTTTTGCGGTCTCATCCGAATGACCGCCCCATTCAGTCGCCTCTTACGACACGCAAGGGGATGCTGGGGGCCTATTCTAACCCGGACCCCCACGGGTTTTGTCTTCAGGAGCTTATGTTTCTTATTGTATAAGTTGTAGTAGTAACATTAGCTTTTAAACTTAAAGATACTGCAAGAATTTCGACCAGATACGGAATTCAGAGTTTAATGTATAGTACTTATATTAACAAGTGTAGCTTTAAGTCTGGACTTTGTGGTGTCCGAAGTTAATGAGGTTCATGGTCGGGATTTTTGGGGAAGTGCATTTTTTGATTTATGCATTGAAGGAGAAATTGGAAAATTAAAACAAAATGGGGTTTTCATGCTTGTTTTGGAGCTACAGTGTTTTAAACATATTACTTTTGCACTTAAGAATTACTCAAGATTTATTCTTTTAAACTTCATTCATCTGTTGGTGAAAACAAACAAAAGGAATACAAATCAATCATTGCATGAAATAATGTCTTCTTTCAATAGAGATATATCAAAAGATGTAATACTTGTAATGGAAATAAATAATTACCATTATGCACTCGATATACAAATTTCAGAATTTAAGAAAACATAGTACCTTTTCAAGCGTCAACTTTCCATACTTACGTAGCAATAAGAAGAATACTTACAAACAATTTGTTGCAGGGGTTTTAACAGTCAAGTTTACAGGCAGCATTTCGCAAATTCTATGGTCGTTACAACGATTTAGACTGCCAGTATGGCCTACCATTGGGTGGAATCCTGTCTGATGTGTTTTATAGCAATTGTTAAGCCGTTTTTTCATACACTAATTTGACCTCGGATATTCCTTTTACCTGATCAAAACGATGGGCTCATGGCAGGTGTGACCGGTCGATATGGGATGTTTACACCTGCTAGACACCCGATCCCACCTCTGGTGTGTCTGGGGATCCGTGTTTGCCAAACTCTTGTTTTTGTATTCTATTTGAGATTTGCAAGATTCATCGCTATCTTTGCCTTTACATTAGGAGTGATGCCAGTTTCTAAATTTTCAAGCAATATCCAAAGTTTTGTCTGAAAATAAATTAAAACGGATCTCTAAAATATGGAGGATTTCGATCAAATTTTTTTCATTTATCGGTCACAATACTAAATTTGTTCACAGAAGTTCAGTGGTAGATGTGTAATATGTTTACACGGTATTAAACAAGTAACTACTTAACTATAGCGTCCTGTGCAGTTTTGGTCAAAAACTCTGGCGCCAATTTCCTTAAATGTCAAACTGTTATATTTTCCTGATCTTTTTTTTGAGACAAGATCATTGAAACATATATTACCGGTCTACAAGGAGTACATACTCGCCATACACACTATCTCTTGTCCGTGTTTCTCCAACTCTTGCTTTATTATTCTGTTGGGACCTATGAGACCGATCTCTGATTGTTATCTTCGCCTTTGACAATTGAACAACCTATTGTGGATATTGTTGATTGTTTGACGGAATATTTATCTATTTTGTAAACATCAAATTTCTCCTTCATGCATAGGAATTCGTCCCTTTCCAAAGTCGCCCATTTCCATTAACCAACATACATATGTAAATATCATCGGTTAAACGATCGATTGACTACAAATGACCACATTTCTGCGATATGCCCTACTGATTTATTTTTAATCTTATTTATTTTATTTATAGGCGATGAACAGTTTCAACAAAGATGTAAATTTGCTGGATCTACAATCGGTTTAGCAATACTAGTACTGCTAGCATCTCACCTTATTCACCTGCACGTCGATGAGGTGCATATTGGTAATAAGAATTTCTATAACTTTCTAGAAATGTTGTAAATTACATTTTCATAATAATGTGTATTACCTTTTAAGGGTGATATATTACATCATTGTGCCGTTTCCAAAAGAAACACTGTATAAGCAATGGCTGAAATTTCTTTATTCGGGACTAAACCCCGTGAAGAGGGTGAAAAACTACAATAAAATTACAAAGATCATAAGAACATAATTCAGAAAATATTGACATATATATTGCATAATAATCGGAACATGAACAGTTTTGACTAGAAATAAATCTTACATGTGACAATAATATAGCTTGATAAACTTGACTGAATAGAAAGATAATTCACATACATTATACACGGAAATAGGTTTAAACGAGTTCAAAACATTAACTACAAATACTTACTCCTTTGGGGGCATTAATCTCGAAAATAGAAAAAAAGAAAAAAATGTGCAATATTCAACACTCAAACCACCGACACTGCTGGGCGGGAATATAAACAATAAAGTCAAAAGACAAACCCGGAACGGAAAAATTTCCGGATCGGGGACATCACAGTTATAGTAATATTGATTGTTCTTACAGTAGTGATGTTTATCATGTTATAGTTACCACGTACATATTAGGGTTATAAAAAATTATCTTGATGAATATTGGCATGATTTGGCTGTCAAAATTCACAAGCTTGCGAATGAATTTTGACAGTCATAGAGTGCCAATATTCACCACCCTTTTATCTAAAATATTTAGCTGTAAAATTACATTCCTTTTCAGTCTCCACGCCCCAGCATAGACACGAATTTATCAATATTAATTTGGAATCTACATTAAAAGCGTGCAATATCAGCATGCAATTCTTATATAAACTGTTTAATCTTAAATGCATGGAACTGATTTTGTGAATGAAGTCATCCTAAGCATTTTCATTACGTAAATCACTATCAAATAAGTCGGCAAGTTCTTCAAGCACGATATAAAATATCGGCTTTCAGGTTTGGAGGACCGTCATCAGACATTTTGGCTTCTTTAAAACGTTACGGTAAGGTCAATATTGAACGCTCATGCGTGGAATGTTTCGGGCGCAAACAATTTATGCAATGAAAAGTTAGCGTTCAATAAATTCTCAGGACCCAGTTGCACCAAAGTTAGTTAACTTAAACTGACAGTTAACTGTCCATTAACTCGTACATTTATGTAGCTTTAACTAGACGTTAACTGTCAATTAAACCTAACTAACTTTCGTGCAACTGGGTCCATAATAATAACGGTAACACTCTATATTCTATGCATAGTTTAAGATAGATTATTTGTTAGCTATATAATGAGACGTATTATAGAGAAGAAACATAATTTGTCGAAATGCGCATTTGGTGCATCAAAATTGGTATCGTATTTGTTTTATATTAACTGTTTTTTCTTAGTGTTAGCAGTTTTGTATGATATAAAGGACACCACAGAATCTGACA
>CAJDSM010021384.1:2440-24559 GCA_903981925.1 Ostrea lurida
TTTTATTTTAGAGGGCTTGGATACAATAAAAAAAAATCAATAATATTGGACCTCATTTCAAAAATTTGCAAATTTCAAAATTATCATACTTCAGTATTAAGAAGTTGTCTTTCATCTTTGACTTCCATTGGGGATTTGTGATTAATGCTAAAGAAAAATTGTAAAATGAAAATTGTAGAATAATTTGGCTGCCAGCCATGTTGCATTGATTTATGCTTACTAAACAAGGTTGGCTAATTCACTTCAGGCCTAATAAAATAATATGTGTGTTTCCAGCTCGATCCCGACCTACCTGAAAAAAATATCCGACCTGAATCATTTTATTATCATAATGAAAGGCGTACCAAAAGAATCTGGAAGTGTCCCGCGAATTTGTTTGAAATTCAATTAAAATTTTTCAATAAAATAAAATGTTACACCTACCTACCTACCTACCTACCTGGACTTAAAATCCCCTGGTAATAGGAAACACACATACTATTTTAATTAATAGGGAGAGGGCTAATATAGGCAATGCCTGCTGCCCGATCCCATTCACATATTTATTTGTGAATAAAATATTGTTTAAATTAAATACTATTTTAATTGGCCTGACATAAATATGATAAATTGTGATGAAGAAAATTATACATTTTCATCCATTTAATAAAGATTTAATGAATGTCCTTCTAACATGTTAGGTAATCCTTCTACAACTGTGACCTTTGACTCTCTCAGTGGTGATTTGGTGGTATCCAAGGATGAAAGTGGATTTGTTATGAATTTTCCCCTCAATGAAACAGTTTCACAGGTATTGTGTACATATAATCATACCCCGAAAACAAAGTTTGGGGGGTATATAGGAATCACTATGTTTGTCTGTACAGATTCGGGGCAAAACTTCTTTGCTCTTTGCCATAGGCATACCATATTTGGCCTATAGGTGACAGTGTATTCCCATGAAATATTTGGCACATGGGTGTATCGCCTTGAAACGATGTGCTGAGTACATTCATGACCTCTATGACCTTGTCCTATGACCTCAAGGTCAAAATTAAAGGTTATTAGGTCACCTTAGCTGAAAGCTCAAGTGAGATTTTCTGATCATGCACCTATTATTGTCCGTCGTCTGTCTGTAAACTTTTCACATTTTCGACTTCTTCTCAAGAACCACTGGGCTAAATTCAACCAAACTTAGTACAAATGATCTCTGCATGTAGGGGATTCAAGTTTGTTCAATGAAGGATCAGGCCCCCTTCAAAGGGGAGATAATCATGAAAATACAAAAATAGAGTGATGTCACTTAAAAACCTTATCAAGAAACATAGGACCAGACAAGCTGAAATTTACATGAAAGCTTCCTGACGTAGTGGAGATTAAAATTGTACAAATCATGATCTTTGGGGCTAGGGTGGGGCCATTAATTGGGGATCAAAGTTTTACATATGAATATTTAGGGAAAACTTTTTATAAACTGATAATTTCCTTGTTCCCTGTGTTGAGAAAAGTTCATTGACAAATATGTGGAGGGCCCCTGGGTGTCATGACTGACCCCCCCCCCCCCCACCTTTAAATATGGTATATTTTGAAAACTATTGAGAAGCCTACCCTCAAACCATATAGTTCCTTGTGTTGAGACAATTTCAATGAGGGATTTGATGGCAATGATACGACAATTAGGGATTCCCACTTGGTTTGCTACATTTTCAGCTGCCGATCTAAGATGGTAAAAAATTTTGGAAGTCCTTTTGGAACAACAGGATAGCCAGCAATCTGTTGAAGATCTTGACTGGGCAGGCAAAGCTGAACTACTAAGAAACAATCCTGTAATGAATGCAATCATGTTTAATCATAGATTCCACATTTTCTTAAAGGAAATCATTATAAAGAAAGGAGTTATTGGCCAAGTTAAGGATCGTTTTCATAGAATAGAATTTCAGCAACGTGGATCCCCACATGCTCACTGTCTCTTCTGGACCCAAGATGCACCTCAAATTGATAAGGATGAAGACCAAACAGTGTGTGAATTTAATGATCGATATGTATCTTGTGAACTTCGTGACAAGACAACTGATCCTGACTTGTACGAAATAGTCAACAGTGTGCAGCAGCACAGCAAGAATCACTCCAAGTCATGCCGCAAAAAGGGAACAACATGCAGGTTCAATTTCCCACGCCCTCCTTCTGAACGTACATTCATATCTAGAACAAGTCAAAACCTTACTGACCCATCAATGCAGTTGTCACCAAAACAAATGATAGCAAATGCCAAGGTCACTTTACAAAGGTTACAATATGTACTAGAGAACGGAAATGTGGAGAATATCACCACTCAAAACTTATTTGCAGCAGCTGGAATCACCTCAGCAGGAATTCGAGGAGCTTCAAACCATCCTGACAAAGAAAACAAACATCATTCTTACACGTAAACCAGCAGACGTATGGGTTAACCAATTTAACCCTGACCTCCTTAGATGTTGGAATGCGAACATGGACTTGCAGTTTATCACTGATCCGTATTCCTGTTTGATGTACATCATCTCATACATTTCAAAAGCAGAGAGGGAAATGGGAGTTGTTCTTGAAAATGCTCGAAAGGAAGCTGCTGAGGGTAACAAATTGGGAGTGCATACTTTAGATAACGCGAGGTCAGTGCTCAAGAAGCTGCCTATAGAGTGTGCGGACTGCATCTTAAAGAATCTTCAAGGAAAGTTTAGTTTGTACCTTGTGGAGATAACCAAATTAGGATGAGCCTGCCTTTAAATATCATCAAGATGAAAGCAAGTGAAATTGATGAAGAAAATATCTGGATGCATTCTTTATATGATCGTTACAAAGCCAGACCAGAGAGTGAAGTGTTTGAAAACCTGTGCTATGCAATGTTGCACAGTCCAATGTGTTTCAACTTCAAGATGGCCTTGGATTCATCAGAAGATGAACTCGAACAGACAGTGCCGTGGTGAGGTATCCAAGGTTTTCAGACAAACCCAGAACAGCACTACCAATCCCTTCTTCAGCTGTTCATGCTTCACAGGACAGATGATCAACTAAAGCCTCCAGTATATAACACATACAAAGAAATGTGCATTAATGGAGGAGTTCTCATCAAACCAGTAACAGAAGTGCAGACCGTCAGGGACATTGTTACAGCAAACAAGCAGAAATTTGAAGTGAATGCAGAAGCTCTAGATGAGGCTGAAATTTGATTGAAACACGTGGTCCATTAGAGGATGCTTGGGCAATGATTGCTCCAGAGACAGAAGCTGAAAGACTATAAGAATCCATCATGAGTAATCCATGTGGGATTGGGAAATCTCACCCCAAGGGGTTGGATATTTCGGGCAGGACGCAGCTCTTGCCGAGTCCCTGACGAATTTCCCAACCCCGAGGTGTGAGATTTCCTTAATCACATGGATTGGACTTCATGATGGATTAATTTTTCTCCATTAAAGCTCATTCTACGTAATTTCACTAGATGAAATAAAACTCAAAAATTTAAATTGTTGAAATTAAAAATTAACATATTTTTTTCAATAGATTCGTAATTTTTCCAGTACAATTTACTGATGTACTGTACGCGGAAATAAATGATTTCTACAGCAAGTAGGGAGAAGAAAGTAAAATATTTTAATGTTGTTTTTTTTAATCATAAAATTAATGCGCCTTTGAAAAGTAATTAGTAAAAATAAACGGAAATTGAGAAAAAAATATTAATCAACAAATTTTTATTCATTTGTTTGCTGTTTACAAAGAAACAACTACAATAGAAATTAAGGGAAATCGAAATTTTATGAAAGAATTCAGAAAAAATCACAGCGTATAATTTTATCTCGTTTAGTCACACAAAACCGCATCACTAAAAAACACGTTTCAATCGGAATCCAACGTACTCCGTTTCTGTGAAGGATTGGTTGTGATATAACTCAAATTGGCAAATTCTGGATGGTCTTCCAGCGAAAAAGACCTTAACATGTTCTCAGACCTACTTCTAGTGACTAGCGACAGTTTTCACTGTTACACCAGCTGGGGGCGGGGGAAGGGGGGGGGGCATGTGTACGTTTTGCGTTTTCACATGATGTATTTGCGGACAGAATAGAGGAAATTGCATGTTTATGAGTGGTATTGATTGTACGATTATTTGTTCAGTGATCCTGGATATTTTGTGGACCCGTAACATTACCACTTTTCAAGGAGGGAATCTGGGACATTGTTGTCCGTCATTTTCTGGACTAATGTTTTGCTGACGCTCGTGTTACAGTACCCGCACTTATTCTTACATTGAATACACGATTAGAAACACGATACCACGCACGATAGGATAGGATTCACGCACGATACGATGGATACACGCACGATACGATAGGATAAAGGCAAAAACCTGATAAACGATGTTCACGATAGACCTGTATATAAAAACGCAAAACCCGATAAACGATCTTCACGAATAAACGGAAAACCTGATAGAAAGGTTGTTAAATTTCGAAGCAATTTAGACGGAACGAATTTTATTACTGACAACAAAATTGCACATTCTCTTTATGGTGAAAAAATAACATTCAAGGGTTTCAATATCCTTCTATGACATAACACGTATTATCCTAAAAGAAATTTCTAATTGAAAAGGAATGCAGTACATGTATGTGCATAACTAATGACGATACATTTTTTCCCTGTAATAATTTTACCAAGATCAATATTTTTTTTCTTAAAATTCCAACTGCGAATTTTAATTAAATATGAGCATGATCGACTCAGACCAGAGACATATATAACATGAAGCGTTAACCCACCTGTTAGAATAAAAAGCGTATATTGATTCTTCATCGTACACATGCTTACATGCAAACATATATAACATTTAGCAAACAAAATTTTGTCAGGGCGTTTAGATGCGAAATGCATTTAGATTTGTTAAGCAATCTGCATTTTATCTGCTTACAATTTACTAAACAAAGGACCCGCGCAAGCGTAGCATATTCATTTGGAGGGTGGTTGATTTTAGGTATTAATAAATAAATAATTAACTTCAGACAAACCATACAGACGATGTTTTTGAAGGTGAAACTGGAACACCTAGTATTAAAAAGTCACATTTTACTGTATATTGTATTCCGTTTGACTGACGTAATATAGGTGTTGATATAAGCCCCTATACCTTTTTGTTAAAACGTTCATAAATCAACGACTTAGACAACTTTCCCTCTTTAATTATACCCCTCCTTTTTTTTGTTACAATTAATCAACAAAATTAGCCCGGTTTTCCCCCTTTCTCTTGTCGTATAACCTGTAGGTGTAAATTGATCCCAAAACGGCGACTAGAAGGGGGGGCGGGTCGATCTGTCATTTGATTGATAGAATCTTAAACAGTGGATGTTGCGGGCGTGTTTTTAAAAAAAAATAATTCAGTGATATTAAACTTCCCGGTATAACGTTTCATCGTGTTTCAGAAGTTCTCTTTTTCTAGTGTTCTATCAGCTGGTACATGTAACAGTAAATATTACATGTGATTTGTGACTGAAATTTAGCTAGGCTGCATATTATGTTCTAAGAAAAATTAATCGTGGGATGCTTGAAATAAAATCAAGTAATATTTTGTCTTGTGGCCGAAGAGTGTTGTAGTGAAATTCCACCGCTATTAAACTGTGAAATTTACATGTAAGTTATCGCTGCACGTTACGCTGTCTGGAACGATAGACCCGCACTTGAGTAATACGTGTATCTAATATCAAAAAATCAAATATTCATGTAAATTGGTATTCTGATAAGAAACAAATTAGACAAATGAACAAAAGCGGCTTTTAAAAAATATTTAATATCAAAACCGGCTATATGACCCATGTTAAAAAATTCCAATATTTACTATTCGGCACATATTACATGTACTTACACATGTACAAATAAGAAACACTGATGGACAGCACAAAGTCGCCGCCCAAATGACCGATTTTTTGGAGATGCATACACTCTCGTGCCTATGTAAAATTTAATCTTGCTAAGGTTGTGAAATCCAATGTCGCTGCGAATGTCTGGCTATTCAAAACACGGGGTAATACACAATTACCTGATACAAGGACGCGCCACAAGTTCAGCGTATAGTTGTACATACAGGTATAGTGACACATGCAAGTAAATACAAATGCGAAAAATTGGGTAAATAAAATAGCCCTTTATTACATCGTATAACAAAAGAAGTAATTTAACTGGAGGAGGGGGTGTCTTTCAAATTGGAATTCCTATTTCTCTAGATAGACTTAATTACCAAAATATATTAATCATTGTTACTAGACAGTCAAACTTTTCGGGTTTAATTGCGGTGGACCCTCGATTTGTTTGACGAACACGGCCAACTCCCCAGTCTTAAAATGATATTGTTCTGATTTAGATTTTTCACATTTATTTATTTATCTGCATCTCATAATTAGCCAGCTTTATTGTTTTGTATTCCTCGACCTAAAAATTAGCTTCTTAGACAAAACGAATGAAAGCTTTTCGGAAAGTACTCGCTACCTTTTCCTTAGATTTAAATTATGATCCGATAGTTCCGAAATACACGATACGATTAAAACGGAACCTGAACACGGCAAAACACGATACACGATTAGACCTGATAAACGCAAAACACGATAGAAAACGGGAAAAACCTGATTACACGCATACGATAGGAATACACGCACGATACGATAGAGCATACACGCCACGGTAGAACACGATAAAATTGTCAAGAATAACGTTGCGGGTACTGTAAGTGAATTTTTCGTATCTACAGGATTAAGCCAGCCTTTTAGCCTAAAAACTGTTTATGGGAGACTCAATTTTATTCTTCCCGGTCCACTTTAGATTTTAGAAACCATCTTTCATCGCATCCGAGGCATTCTTGTTGGTTGTAACAACCGCCAAGTAAAAATTAGGTTATCGGGGTTGCTTAAGTCTGGGATCTCATTGAGCGATAAAAATCGTAAGTGGCGATAGGACATCGAGCTCGTGGGAGATGCGCTACATTTCAGGAGGACAGGGCCTTGTGGTTTCGTTAAATTGTCGTATAACGGGAGGTGGCCATATTTCTTTTGAAGGTTTTTTTTAAAAATAGCCAGCACGGATTCCCCCTAAAAGTTAGGCCCGACTTATCGAGTCACGTGCCTACAATGATGGGAATGGCGGGATCTCACGAGGCTTTCTCACATGCGGAGAAAACCTATACTGACACATGGGTAGTAATTGGGAGAATGAAAGATCCGTCTGATGAAGATGATGTCCATGATGTTTGCAATACCTGAATTAGACTCATCAAAATTAGAAAGGTTGCACATGGAAATATATTGAAATACGGCCAAACAATACAATAGTCAGCAAATGCCAAGCATGATGCAGAGGCCTCAATGCTAAACAGAAGGAATTTTGTGCGGCATGGTGCTTATAACAAGGCTAATTTGAATCCAGTCCCCATTCAGGATATTTGTCAATGGGTGCCTGTACAGGGCAAAAGTCACTCTTATCAATGCCTACATTATGAAACAACCAGGAATACTCGTCTCCCACTGCGAATCGGTGCCTGACGACATTCATTGTTTTACTCACGGCACCTACTGCAACTGCAGCCTTCAATATTGGCGGAAGCTACCTTTACACCAAACATTTTCTCTTTCCAAGACATTACCTCTGCCGATATCTACAGCGAGATGATGAATTAAAACAAGCTCCGAACAAAACTTCAGTACCTACAACATTTTGATTATTGACGGAAATCTTCTATGTTGACAACGGCTGCTCATTTACATGTACATCAGTGCAGAGACTGAAGACAAATTAAACAGGAGTGACCAGTGGAAATGCACTTGTTGCGAAATACATGCGTCATTTTAGCAGTCGGAAGATTTCTACAATTGCCTTCCTGGTAAAACAGGAAGAATGAATACTTTCTGCTTTGGGCTTCAAGAGCCCGATTCAAATATTCTATGTGTCTTAGGTATAGCTTGGAGGAAGAGTCGTACTGGTAGGTACCACATGTGGAGAGCCCTCAGCCCTTCCTCATCTAAAGTATGGAAAGTCAACTTCTTTACAAAATACTGTTCTGCCGGTCTAAATGATTGTCTTCCACATGTTCCTTTGAGTGGAGTTCACTGGTATTGGACAAGAAAATTCATCTTAGGCACCAAGAGCCTGGGTCTTCTTCAAAATCTCCAGTGACAGAGTTTCAGGTACCTGGAAAAGGGTCACAATGTTCGTGCGTGTCTACAGCAGATATATACTGTATTGCTCAAAATATTTTTTGTTATTTCAGGATGTTTTTTTTATCAATGAAGAGTTACATCATTTATTTAGCAATTAATTATTTAAAATGGATTAAAATCACTCCAAAATTGCATTTACTCCTTTCTTTACATAAAATACCATTATAAATATGTTTACCGGGTTGCAAATGCAGCATACAATGTTGACAAAATCTCCAATAAGAGGGTGGCTGCGTTGAAGGTAGAATATAGGCTTAGATACTTCCACTGTTTGATCCGGCATTTGCATTTGCTACAACCCATATAATCTGGTGTAACGAAAAAAATGCTGTATCAATAAATTTTTGAGAATCACCACACACACTTGTAACACACATGCCGCTCTGTACCACATGCACACAGACACACATACACACCACACACACACAACACACGATTTTGGAGTTTTTAACTTTTTGGCAGCAAAAATTTTGTATGTGATCGATAGATACATTTTTCTTATTTACCTTTGGAAACCAGTTCGGCTTGTATTAGCTGCCTCAGTTGACATAAAAAATGGACGATCACCTTTGCCATGGCAACGAGGCATCACTCGACATTTGATCCCATTTTCGCTCAGTATGTTATTGAATCCCTGAAGCCTCTGTCCACAACAAAAATGTCATCCTCTTGAATCCAGTTTCTGATGTCATCAATATTTTTTTCATGATGTGATTCAAGATGCTGGCATCATTGTTGCGGCAATGTAAGGTTCCCTACTGAAATGAAAAATCCAGTGGTTGTTTTACTATGTACCATGGGTTTTCACAGTGGCCTTCCTTTGTGGGAGACTGAATGACTGTCTTTGGAACTTAAAATTTCCACTTTTAGTTATATATTATATAAAAGTCCCGTCAAAGAACAAGTTATTCACTTTGGGTCGTCCAGTACGGTCTCCAAAGAGGGTCTGTGCTAGTAGTCTTTGTCATGCTGGTTGCATTGACTTCATCTTCTAGTGATGTGCTGGAATTCCATGGTTTCTTTCAAGAATGTGACATTGATGAGGCTGAAATCGAATTACGCCTAATTTACTTCTGCCAATCCAGATTTGGAAAATAATTAAACAAGGTGACAGACACGCGTTTTGATGCTCCTCCTCTCATTTTCTTAAAAAAAAAATGGCCAGACTTGTCCTAACTGCTTATTCTTGATTGGGTTGGTTTCACTATACCATCAACATACTTCAGCATGTTCGTTCAAATGATGTTCTTTTGAAACACCGAGGAGATTCAACATAATCTCTGTCTGTGAGCTGACTGTGGCTTTCAAATGAAGTCTCATCTTGTCTTTTTCCAGTACCTCTGATCTTTTAAAAACCTGAATAAGGTTGGTGATTGCGTGTGCGTTAAAGTTGCTGTTGTGAACTGCAGTTTACAGACTCTATTTCTGTCTAGATGCACCTGGGCAACACCTCGATCCAGCTGGAATAATGATTTCATGAGATAAAGAAAATATTGCGTTTCTGACATTCAACTAGCACTCCACAGTTTTGGTCCAGGTTTTTGTTTTTTTTTTTTTTTTACAAAAACAGCATGCTGCATGTCCTCTGGTGTGCATTTGAGAAGGAAAGACAAACTTGCTGGAGGACTTGAATTGCTCAGCGTTTGTGCTGATTGTACTGTCGGTATCCTTGTGCATTTTCATCCCCTTTTTTGACATTACCGTGTAAACTTTTGGCTGCATTCTGTTGCAAACAGGGTTGGGCGGTAAATTCCACCCTGGTATTTACCGCCGGCATTTACGGTATGTACCGGACTGGCAAATAAGACTCAAGTGCGCAAATACCGGCAAATACTGGTCAATTGAAACTTTTTTAAAGGTAAATTTATTAGCTTCAACAAATCAAAATGTTAAATTGGAAGTAAAATCTAAAAATAATTCTTTATCATTGTATTAACATTTAAAATTGGATTAAATCAAACTAGCCACAGGTTAATCCTAGGCTGAAACATGTTTTAAACGCGTTGAATCTTTTGATTTTAACCTCCTTATACAAAATATAAAGATAAATTTTTTGGTTAAAAACAATTTAATAATACAGGTTAAAACATACATCCACTTGCGTATAAATCTACCTGTGCATGGTGCCCACCTGGTCTAGTTATTAAGAAGACCATTATGGTTATAATTGTTAAAACAACAAGTTTCAAAAAAACTGTCATTTTCAGGGTGGCGTTTAGACAGACATAACAGAGATGAAAGCAATAAAATTATTATATGCACAAATGATTTTTCTGTTCCATCCCAAAATAGGAAGTTGAATTAGCGAAAGTATGTCAGACGATTGAGCTATGGTATGGTATTCAAAGCCCTCCAATACAATTTACAGCAGTAAGACAAATTTTTGGTCATAATGTCAACTGCTATTCCTATTGCTGTACAGGACCTATACATTACAATATCACCATAGTTATTTCAGGCATGAAATCCAAACATCCCATTGGAATTTATTTTCAGTGTTGTTGACAAAGATAAAGAGTGAAAGACCACTGCAAACAGGCCTGACAGTAAGTGCTAAGGCCTCTAAAACTTTTATTAGGTGATGTCCAGTCAACAATTAACAAAAACACCCGTAAAAATAATTGTTAACTTAAATAAAATTTAAATTAAAGTTGAAAAAAAAAGAAGATTAAACTTCATAATTCAGTAGTAAATAGGAATAAACTTCAAATCTTAAGAATAAAATCCATTGACCTGTGAAGTTAAAAACTAACCAAATGAACATTTTCAATATATTAAAATTCCAGTGTGGTTGAGTTCAAACTGACCAGTACTTGCCTGGCATTTAACTGGAATTTACCGTCGTAAATACGGTATTTGCCAGTTGCATGGAAAATATTTGGATAAATGCCGGCATTTTGCCAACCCTGGTTGCAAAGTGATTCATTATGCACTTGGCTCCTACCTGATATTTAGAATGGAAACTTTGATATAAACCTCTCATTGGAATTTAACAATTTTATACAATGTTGTCATAATGATTTGACAGATTAGCACTTTGAATTATCTCATATGTACATGTTATATGTTTAGTCAAGTCCTACCAACCTGTGCATTTAATAACAAGAGACCTTGACTTTCTTGGGATGCGGAATACCATGTCTTTCAAAACGGGTTCTTCTAGGGCAGTGAAACGATGTGAATGATGTGTTGGACCAGCACTATGAGTAGCGAGGCATCTGAAATTTCAATTGATTAGAAAAATTACAAATAACACAATATTTTTGATTTTTTCTCAAAATTATTCGTTTAATTTTTATCAGTAACAGGATGTTTGGAAACACTATATGCCAGGTTGGCAACAAAAAAGGCAAAAAAATGTTCAAGAGCAAAAAAAAGTAAAGAGAGAGAGAGAAGAGAGAGAGATGAGAAGAGAGAGAGAGAGAGAGAGAGAGAGGATGAGAGAGAAGGAGAGAGAGTTAGTTTGGTAATATTGATGTAAAAAATGAAAAATAAATATATCAATAAATAGATAAATAAATGACAATCATGCATGTTTTTTTGGATTTGTTTGTTGGGTTTGTTTTTTTTTTGGTTTTTTTTAATTTATTTTTTGGGGGGGCGGGGGTGGGTTTGTTTTGTTGCGTTTTTTAAGCTAGGTTTGGTTTAGAAAAAAAAATTATTTTATTTCCTTTTTTTATTTTTATTGCTGTTTCATTCCTTGTACCTAAAAAATTGAACAACCTAACTTTTATATTTTAATACACTAGGCACCTATGCATTATTCTCATTTTCAAGAATGTCTGCCCAGTGTTTATCTAACTCATTTTAGCATTGCCTCGTTGAAGCTACTTATCTTACTACTAACCAACAGGCTTATCATACAAAAAGGCGAAGTTAACATTGATGTCAAAACGATAATCTGATGCATCTCAACTGTGCAGAATTACTTTTGGAAGTGTTTGTGAAAACATTAAAAACTTTTGTTATGGAGATAAGGCAATGAGCTTGAAATATTACAATCTTACCCATCTTGTTTTGAATTTGTTACAAGGCAGTGGGTCCAATGTGGGCATGGTGCTTGCTTTCTTTGAATTCTTTTTAATGGGGAAATTAAGAAGTCTGGTCCATGGAACAGGAAAAATTGTTGTGTTCGTTCAAATCTTGGGCTCTTCTAGCTCCAAAAGCAAGTGGAGTCAAATTCTCACCGTGCAACTCACCAAAAGTGCAGACTCATTAAATCGCTTAACAGACTCGCGAGGTGAAAGTTATTGGTTACTGACAGTGAGGCATACCAGCTGCCCATTATCAAAAGTTTACAGTTCGCAATGAAGTGTAAGAGGATGTTAAACAGTCACTGAATTGTATACAAATACTGACCAGGAATTGCAATTTTCATTAATGCTATCAAAAAATTGTTAGAAATAATTTTTCAAATGTACTCTAAATCTGCACGAAAGTGGAGGAAACAAAAACTAAACAAATTGTTGTGAAAGGATGTAAATGTAATAGAAGTGGCCAACTTACGTTATGCGAAAAAAATTCAAGGACAATGCTTCGCCATCGGTCAGCTTAATTGAAAACTGTTGGATCCATACTACCCAGGCGCTGTCCCTCACATGCAGAAGATGGAGTTAGTAGGGTAAGGAAAATTGGCACAATTGATATGGAAAAATGTGGGTGCGTATTTCTTTTTTAAAGTTAAAAATTTTGGGGTACTGAAACATTTAGGTCTACTGTTAGTAATTGTAACGTGTGACTGAGTTCTTTACAAGGGCCATGGGGACATAATTATTTATAATTTTTCTCTTTACTCTACTTGAGTTATTTATAATTTTAAACGCTGATCGCAATATAATTTTACTCTATTTCTCTCTCTGCCGCATTGATTTTGGTACCGAAGTTACTTATCCTGGGTTTCTCTAATCAACGAGGGTCAGTGTAGTACGTGACTGGGTACCTGCACCGTTGTTCCCGAGCCAAGTTCCTTTGCCTAAGTACAGGGTGCCCTTCACCCTTATCCAGGATAAATGCACCCAGTACTGCAATTCCTTTAAGCTCTTCCACTGATGCTTTATTGTCTTTATTTCCTTACCCTTAGTCTATTTATCTTTATTTATTTCCAATTGTTTAGCCTATTGCGATCTATTTTTTTCCCGTCTTCTTCTTTTGAGCGAACACATTCAGAACTGACTGATTTTCTCAACTGCAAGGCTCTTTTATACTATTGAGTCCTGTTCCATTTCAAAAGAGGGGGAACAAGCTCCTTGGACCCATTCTAATATTATGAATCACCTCTGCGTTTAAGACTAGACATTATACATAACTACTATCATCACAGTATATGAATGGCCAAAAATAATACTAAAATTTTGAGATTGGCCACCAAATTTAACTTTGGTGGCCAGATGGACAATGAATTTTGAAGAAAAAATTACTTGAATGTATATTTGGTCGCTAAATTTTACATTAGAACTAGCCACAAAAAATTTAAAGTTGTGGCCTTTATGGTACACCTGAAACAACATTGATTGCACATTTTTGGCTTTATTACATTGTTATCGAAATTTACTGAAACTCAACCGAAAACAAGTGCCCAATATTTATTATTTTTCAGAAGAAATGAAAGTACTACAGTGGTGCCAACAGATTTCTTAGAAGAACCAATGATGGTTGTGAAAGGAGGACCAGACGTTTATGTTGCATTGCTGCCAAACAGCAACGAGAGCGGATTAAAACTTTTAAAGAAACACTACAGGCTCATTTTGTGCAAAAATCATATAATGACAATTTTTCCCAGAGCTTTCTTCCAATTTTGTTGCCAAAAGTTGATCGTATGAACTTGCGAAAAATTACACATCATATTTTAAAAGTTGAAAATCTGCGCTTAAACGCAATTTTTAAATCAATACTTTATTGATGGCCCACGGCTATGCGCACAGAGGGTAACGCTTTTCAGCATGTCGATGCATTCAATGGATATACCTAGAATGTTTACATATTATAGGAGAAAGAGAAGACTAGAATAGAATGAGCTACCAACTCATAATATGCAAAATATAAATTTTTACGTAGGGATCAGTATGAGAGTCAAACATGCCCAATATTATTTTTAAGTTTTACTGTCTCAAGTAAGTGTCAGAGGATTGTTAAACAGGTCCACTGAAAATTTTAAAGCAGTGTTGTGAAAGGACTCTGGTGATGTGAAGAAGTGGCCAGCTACGCTAATGGAAAAAAAGATTCATGGAAAGTGTTTGCATTGGACAGCTGATGAAAACTGTTGGATCCATTCTACCCAGGCCAGTCTTGAAGCGCGGACGTATAAAAATAAAAACATTGTTTAGTCTACATATGTATTTAGTAGCCTAGGTGTTTTTTGTATCAAAAAAGTTGCCCTAAAAATAGCTTTCAAATTGTTTCAAAGCTGCACTTAAAGTGAAAAAGCAAAATCTACACAATATAAAGCTAAACAGTGTTGTGAAAGGACTGGTGAATGTGATAGAGTGGGCCAACTACGTAATGGAAAAAGATTCAAGGAAAGTAGTTTGCATATGAACAAGACCTGATGAAAACTGTTTTGGATCCACTCTTCCCAGGCCAGATTCCGAAGACGGGCGTATAAAAATGAAAACATTGTTTTAGTCTAAAAAGTAGCCTAGGTTTTTTTGTTGGAGAGTACATTAATTATATTTCAATGTTTAATATTCCCAATCTAAAAAAACGAGTGTGGATGTCCTTTAAGGCGGGATTTTTTAAAAGTTTCTACATTGCACGTCTTATCCATTCTAAATCACATGTCGATGTAAAATGTGAGTCAGTTTTGAAGAAACCATTTTGAATTCTGGATTGAATTTTCACGCGCATACATGTAGACCAGCCACAGTCGAAGCAGCTATTAGTAATTGATAATTTCAAATTTTTCAAAATAGGTCGGAATCTACATTATTTTTGTCAGGGTTATTGATACGTATTTTTAAATAGCACTTGGAAGAAAAATGAGCTGTAGTGTCCCTTAAGCCCTTATCAGGTTATGCTCGATAATTTAGTTTTTGCTCACAGTGAGTTTTCTGATCGCCTTTTGCCCATCTTCTATCTGTTAACTTTTTGACATTTTCAACTTCAAGAAACACTGGGCCAAATTTAACCAAACTTCTGTACAAATTCATCCTTGGGTGAAGGGGATTCAAGTTTGTTCAAAATGAAGGGACCAGACCACTCATCAAAAGGAAATAATCACGAAAATGCAAAAATATTGGTGGTGTCATTTAAAAATCTCTCAAGAACCAAACTGGGCCAGCAAAAGCTGAAATTTATATGAAAGAGCTTCCCTGATTAGAGGAGATTCAAGTTTTGTTCAAAGCTATGACCCCCGGGGATATGATGGGCCCCAATAGCGGAATCAAAGTTTTACATATGATTATATAGGGAAAATTATTAAAGAACCACTGGCCAGAAAAGCTGAAATTTATTATGGAAGCTTCCTGATAGTAGAGGAAGATTCAAGTTTTGTTCAAATCATGACCCCGGCGGGTACGATGGGGCCCCAATAAGGGATCAAAATTTTACATATGATATATAGGGAAATCTTTAAAGAACCACTGCGAACAGAAAAAAGCTGAAATTATATGAAGCTGCGTGGTATTTACCTGAAAGCCTTCCTAATATGGATAGATTTAAGTTATGTTTAGATTTGATGTCCATCCCCCCTCTAAAGGTTGGGTGGGGGCCACAAATACGCGGATTTAAAGTTTGCTACTACAGTAACTGCTCTTCTTTAGTGAAACAGTGCTCAGGTTGAGCGATGTGGCCCATTTGGGCTTCTTGTTTAACTTTGAAATTCCCTATACATATGAAAATTAGATTGCATCAACTTAACAAACATGTACGGAAACAACATTTGTTGTGTTTGGTTGGTGATTGTAAATTTTCGAACAATTCAATAAGTAGTAAATTGTGATAAATGGTTAATGCTTTACAAAATTTTTAAGTAATATGTATTTCATATTGATGCGGTTAATTATTTTAATTCTTATAGCACTTTTGCCTATTTACCACAATAAAATTGATTGAAAAAATGACCAAGACTCTTTGATTTTTTAAATTTTTTTCCATGTTTTCAACTTCTAGAATTTTTTTTTGCTCAAAAATTTGTTGTCCTGAATTTAAGACAAGTCCACAAAGTTACAAAATATTCCAAGTCCAAAAATCCACATTAAAATGGAAGCTTTCCATAGAGATGGCCCACGATTCCGCTGGAATTCGATTAAGATAATTCAGAACTTTTCCCAGTTTCGTGCGGGAAAGTTTCCGCAACCCACTGTCACATTTTTCAACGGATTCGAGGAATTCTGCGAATTCCATGGAAAATTGTCTTGGAATTTTAATGCTGGTATAAATATTTCCACGGAAAATCTACAGCCGGGAAAGAAATAGTTTCATTAATAGATATTTGACATGTTTTTGTTTTTTGAATTAAGTAACAGAAAAATATCCTAGAATTTTTTTTGAGATTCCCATATAACATCAGGGTTTTTAGCTCCACCAGTGAGCCGAAGGCTTCAACGTAGCTTATTCTTGATTCGTTCTTTTGTTCTGTCGTCTGTCTGTCTGTCCGTCTGTAAAACTTTTCACATTTCGACTCGTCTCAAGAACCGCTGGGACAATTAACAACCAAATTGTTTTTTACAAATTATACTTGGGTAAAGGGGAATCAGGTTTGTTCAAATGAAGCGACAGGCCCCCAGCCAAAGGGGAGATAATCATGAAATGTAAAAATAGGGTGGCTGTCATTAAAAATCTTCTTCTCGGAGAACCACTGGGCCAGAAAGCATGCAAATTTAGATGGAAGCTCATATGATTGTAGAGGCAGATTCAAGTTTGTTCAAATCATGGACCTCGGGGTACGCATGGGGCCCCAATAGCCTGGATTCAAAGTTTTTACAATATGATATATAGGAAAAACTTGTAAAAATCTTTCTTCCTCAGAACCACACTGAACCAGGAAAGCGAAATTTATAGGAAGCTTCCTGATATAGAAGGAGATTTAAGATATTGTTCAAATTCATGCACACCCCGGGGGTACGATTGAGGCCACAATAGGGATCAAAGTTTTACATATGATTATATAGGCGAAAAATTTTAAATCTCTCTCAAGAACCACTGGCAGGAAAGCTGACGATTGAATATGGAAGCTTGTCCTGAATGTAGAGGACATTCATGTTTGTTTCAACTCATGATCCCCAGGGGGTACGATGGGGCCCCAAATAGGGGATCAAAGTTACATATGATTTTACAGGGGAAAAATATTTAAATAGTCTTTTCTCAACAAGAAATGCTGGGCCCAGAAAAGCTGAAAATTATATGACAGCTTCCTGATTTAGTGATATTCAGTTGTTTCAAATCATGACACCTGGGGTACGATGGGGTCCCATATAGGGATCCAAGTTACATATGATTATATAGGGGAAATCTTTAACAAATTCTTCTTTCTCAAGAAACCACTAGGGACCAGGAAAAGCTTTGGAAATGTATATGAAAGCTTCCTGAGATAGTGGAGATTTCTAGTTTGTTTAAATATGACCCCAAGGGGTTATAGTGCGGGCCACAATAGGGGATCAAAGTTTACATTTGAAATATATATTAAAATTGTCTCCTCAAGACAAAAGAGAAACATTTACCTTAAAGCTTTCTGATATAGAGCAGAAATCAAATTTGATCAGATCATACCTTCCCGGGGGTAGGGCAAGGCCACAGCAGGCGGATCAAAGTTTTGCATAAAATGTTCTTCTCCAGAACCACTGCGCGTCAGTTTTTAAGGAAACTTGACAAATTCTTTTCTCAAATCGACCCTGTTGAGCCAGGGCCAAGGTACACTCAGGTGGAGCGATGTGGCCCATGAGGCACTCTTGTTTGTATATTCCGTAGCCCTTTTGGCCTAAAAATACTCAAAAAAAGCTTTGAATAGCTTCCAAAACTATAACTCCAAATTGTATAACATTTTCAATTCTTCTTCCTGAATGGCTTGTCTTTAAAAAGAATAATAATACTTCTCTTTTTTTTAGCACATATATCATAAAACTTAAAGTAAAAAGTGCCTAAAATTGTACAAAAATACTCTGTGTCTCATTGATACAGTATTATTTTTGTTTTAAGTCAATTAATGCACTACTAAGTGTTTTGTTTGTTATTAAGTATTATTTTAAGAGTTTGTACAAGAAATATACAATTATAGTTCAATTAAAGATGTTAAATCTGTCTGCTATACTTGTACATGTATAGTCCGCAGCCCCTCCAACAGCAATGACACTCAAAGCTGTATTTTTTTAATAACTTGACAAAATCGCAAAATATTTTGGGAAACTATCCATAAAGGGTTTATCTATACAACAAACATAGTTAAATTGAGCTTCTTTAAACTTGATTTTTGAACTCATGTGCAACAAAGGTGTTCACCTGATCTTGGCCAAGCCGAATTATAAATGATATGGCAAACAAAGTTTGTGAAATAATTGAGACAATTGCAGCACAGGACTTTGATTTTTAAGATGCCCAAACAGGTAGACTTAAGGTGGCCCACTACATCTGGGAAAAGTTTCTCAAAACAGAATGATATGATTTGATCATGAAAGATATGATGATATATAATAATTATACATGTGAAAAAGGTGGAAAATATGAAATTTGAATACAAAAATCATGATTTTCAAAAAATTCTCGCAGTAAATATGAACAAAAGTCCCTGGCGGATTCGAACTCGGGACCTGCGGTTTACCAAACCGACGCTTTACCTACTGAGCTATGAAGTTACACGATCAAATTGATCGAAACAAGCTATTTCACAAACTATTTAAATCGCCATCTTGTGACGTTGTGTTATAAAGAGTATAAGCTTTATTGTAGTGGACTACCTTAAACAAAGGCAAGAACCATACAGCAACACTTCTCATGATTATCTCACACCTTATTTACTGATTGGACCAAAGGCTAGAGTTATGCTCATCAGGAATATAGATATCAGAGTTGGATTGGTGAATGGAGCAATGGGGACAGTTACTGAAATCCTTCCACCAGAGCATGGTTCAGCCTTTCCAAAGGGAATTGTGGTATTATTTGATAATGAGAAAGTTGGAGCACAAAACAATCCATCCCGTGGAAATCAACATCAAGCCATCAAAATCAGTTCTTATGAGGAAAATCTGAACAACAACGCAGTCAGACGACAGTTCCCACTCCAACTGGCTTGGGCTTGTACTGTCCATAAAGTACAGGGTATTACCACAGACAAAGTTGTTGTTTCATTGAGGAGCATATTTGCACCCGGAATGTATTATGTTGCCTTAAGGTGTGTGACTGGTCATTGTTTTCGTACTTAGTTGCGCAACCGGAACGTAACGCTCGGTACCCTGTCGCATTCTGTACATTAAGGGTCGCCGATGAGTACCGAAGGGCGAGAAATGGAAAGTGAAAGCAAAATAAGAAGCATTGGAATTAAATCTACGAAAATACAAGAGAGGCTTAGAAATATTGCGGACTTAATGCAAATAGCACTGTGAAGGGTATCTTTTGATACGATTTTTTTTTTTCACATGAATCACAATTATTTGAATAACAATCTCATTAACAACTCCCGTAGATAAAATAAATAAGGTATTTCCGAAAAGTCTTCAACAATGTCTTTTAACATTCCAAGCAAGCTTTCTATACAATAGTATGTTTTGCTGTTGTTGATAAAATTGCTTATTTTGAAAGAAAACAAAAACATTGCAAGCCTAATACACGTCAAATGCAACTCGTTGGACGTCGACAATATGACGTCACAAAGGAACTGTTCACGATCGATGCACCATTTTCGCCCGCTTAAAATGAAGAGGCTAATTATTTATTTGCAAGATATTTTAGGGTTAAACGCTCGCAAAAACGGTAGCACTGTCATCATATGGCCGATATGAAGAACATATTGTTATCCATGCTTGAAAAAAAATTAAATATTCAAGGTGTTTTATTTTTTTTCTTTCTTGGGTCTGATTATGACGAATTTTGTTCTTTTTTGCACAAATTTTGCAAACCTGTGATAATAGCATTAAAATTGGATAATGGTATTTTTGTATACTGTGATATCCTTTATCTACTTGTATAAATTAAATGCATTCCAAAATTGAAATATGAAAAATTGTTACAGTATGTTGTAAAATATATACCTCGATAAAAAATAACCACTGTTTTCCCGTATATTACCATGCAATAGGCAATATTTGACCTCGTTTTTCTTTCTTATTTCACCACTGGACCTATATATTTTTTTCCAATATTTTAATAAATCTGATTTCGAATAAGCATTATTTTATCTATGAACTGAAAAAAAGTTAAATATTCAATGTGCCAATTTTGGCCTAAAAAGTGAATTCTGTAAATTTTTGCAACAAAATGAACAAAATTTTTAAGTAAGTGCTAGCTATTTTGAAATCTTTATAAAATTGAATTTTTCCAGCTGGTTAGATTGTTTTGAATGTTATTGTATACTGATTATAATAGATAACAATGTGCAAATTTCCTTTTTCTTGTCTTATTTTTTCTTTGATCAGAAAATTTGTGCTATTTTTTAGCAATAATTTCAGGTAATTTAGGCATGTTCTCTTACCAAGGGCAGTAACTCTTTATTTTCAACACTGACCTAATATTTTTTTCCAGAGAAATGATGACCTATATTTACATCTTCATTTAATGCATATTTCATAAAAAGTTAAATATTAAAAATTCAGCTGTGCATCATTAAAAAATTCAGCTTGCATCATCCTTAAAGGATTACTTATAAAGGATTTTGAGGAGAGCAAGATATACTGCAATGAACAAATTTCAGAGGTTCTTTCACGAATGCCTGTTTATTTGCCACCATCAGACAACAACAATACTGTTTGTCACAATAACTAAGTTATCATCCTCCATAACATCCAAGGATTAATTCCACATATAATGACCTTCGATCAAACTCAGACACATTTGATGCAAACCTCATTTGCCTTACAGAAACATGGCTAGGAAGGCATTTAACTGTTCCATCTCTCGAGGGATACCATTTAATTCACAAACAGAGATGTTCTGCATATCCAACGCAGAAAGAATTATTCCAGCGACTCCGTAACAAAAAACATGGCGGTGTTGGAATCTATGCCAGAAATTCCAACAAATGTTACGAACTCCTTATGGACTCTATAAATATGGAATGTGTCGCAACTTACATCAAATACATCAACACCAATGTTGTCTTAATTTACAGACCAGAGACTTACACAATTTCTGACTTCATAGACCAACTTTATCAGGTCATGATTGGACTTCCTCAAGAAAATTGTGAAACAAGTACCATGGTCTTGGGAGATTTCAATGAAGATCTTTTGAAGCCAAACTCTCCTATTAAGAAATTTATGGATCAACAAGGATTCAAGCAAATTGTGTCCAAGCCAACCACAGATGGGAATACCCTGATCGACCATGTATATATCAATGGAAACTTGACAGTATCAGTGGACCATGCTCAGACTTACTACAGTTGCCACAATGTAGTGGCATTGAAAATCAAACTTTAAAGCATCATGAACAGGTATCTTATAGTGTTGCTATATTTCATTTTCATTTACAATATCCATTACCTTAATTCATTATCAGTTTTAATTTGTGGGCTACCATTTCAAAAAATGTTGCACAAAATAGCGAAAAATCTCAAGGTTGTCCAAATTGAATGAAAATTTATTTCTCTGATCTTTTGGAGATGGTGAGCAAGATGCAGAGCTAAATTTCAGACGATGATAAGATTAGTAATAAACTGTTTTAAGTCAGAATTTGTCGACCGGAAATTGATACTTCTAAATCGGAAGTAGTATCAAAATTGTGTGTTCTTCATTAAAACTTGAATAATGATTATTGGAATAAATGGAAT
>CAJDSM010021387.1:7000-17892 GCA_903981925.1 Ostrea lurida
CTTGTTTGCAATAAAACTTCAAAAAGAGAATTTACGTCACTAACAATGCAATTACCAAAATATAAGACATTTTTGAATGGACCCTTCCGAGCCTGAATTAGGTATGTATATTATCATAATAGTTTTACTTGAGTAACATGAATAAAACAACATTGTCCACGTAATCACAGATTAAAGGATAGAAAATATGACTATGTAGTGCCACTTAACATCTTTTCATGAACATTTCGGAAGACTTTCATCCCCGATAACATCAGACTGATTTCTATGGTAATGTAATAGCACTTTTGAGTCTTTTTTTATGAGCAGACGACACGGCGAGATATAATGGTGAATACCATAGACAGGACTCGCTTGTTCGTATTATATTTCGAGCATCTTAACTCTCGGGCTTTATGTGTGTCGTTTGATTGTTTGTTCATTCAGAAAAGCAGGATATTGCCATAGCCGGCTTAAGTCGTACGGCATGGATCGGAAAGTGCAGTGCATGCATCTTGCTTTCTTTGATTAAAGGGTCAAATCCCGATCATTTCCCGAACAGGAAAGTGACACGATTATGGTATGGAATTCCTTTTATTTTCCCATGCAGAGCAATCCGGAACAAATGTCTTCGAAATTTCTTAATGATGAAGAAGTCGACTGAATGATAATTTTTCATTATATTCGTGACTCTATGCTTGGGGGAGGGGGCATAGAATGAGTTTCTACAGATTTCTCTTCAGCAAGTTTGAACTTATTCAGTCTCAGATGTCGAACATGTGCCTTGCGTTTTCCAAGGAACTCTTCAATCGTCATGGAGTTCAGTTACAATAGAGTATTGCGCGTAACAATGGTACAATCGTCATAGGTTTCAGTTACAACAGAGTATTGCGCGTAACAATTGTACAATCGTCATAGGGTTCAGTTACAACAGAGTATTACGCGTAACAATGGTACAATCGTCATGGGGTTTACATACAAAGAGTACTGCGCGTAACAATGGTAAAATAGTCATAGGGTTCAGATACAAAAAGAACATTGCACGTAACAATGTGTACAATCGTCAAAAGGGTTCACTTACAAATAATTGTACGTATCAATATTACAATCGTCAAAGGATGCAGTAACAATAGTGAAATCGTTATAGGGCTCAGTTACAAAGAATTGTTTCGTTGTGAATTGGGAAAATGTTTCCAACTCTACAACATATCTGTTTGGTGTCAGCATTGATGGTTAAACATTACGTATCCGACAGAATTGAGTTCAAATGACATTTTATAGTCGTGCTGTGTTTTTTTCTCTCCCTCTTTACTCACAATCAATCTTACCTTTAAATCCGGCATTTTTGTTATGGGAGTTGGTTGTTTAACATCCAAGAGAGCATAATCCACAAAATATGAAACCAAAAAGACTGCAAAAACAATAACCTATTTGTCGACAATATAAAAAGTATTTGAAGGCTTAACAGTTCTTAATCAAAGCTTACATGGAAATATTGCTCGTTCCCCGTTTACAATTTACATCCCTGTTGACCCCCACTCAAACAACCGCCACATTGCAGACGACACCCTCACTCCAACAATCGCCACATTGCCAGACGAACACCCTCACTCTTACAACAACACCCTCACTCCACAATTGCCACATTGAGACGCACAGCCTCACTCCAACAATCGCCACATTGCAGACGACACCCTCACTCCAACAATTGCCACATTGCAGACGAAACACCATTCCCTCACGCTTGAAATAAATGACCGCTAGATATTTGGAGAAATAAATGGAAAATGGCCTTACACACAGACCAATGTATCGTCCGTTCCATCAGTAAAAATATCCAATAAAAATGATTACAAACTACATGTCTAAACTCGAAAATGTCAATAAAGCCCGGTGCCTACGAATGACCATTTACATTGAAAAAGTAAATACCACAATAAGGCTCCCTCTAATGAATGCTATGTACACATCAATTCCACTTCCGTAAAAGAGAAAGCAGACATATAGATCAGTAGTATTGCTAACATTAGAATTCTGTCTGGGAACCGTCCTTTGCTGAGGACGTGAATGAAATCTAATCGGTATAAATAAGGACTGACAAAGACATGGACACATCCCGTGTCCTTGACATGATAATCCACGTAAAATTGAGAAAACTAACAGACAAACGGACAGACCCCAGTCTAACCATGCTATACCAAACAGTAAACTAACAGACAGGTGGATAACTGTGCTAAAACTAACAGACAGGTGGGTACCAACTGTGTCTATACTCAAAGGAGTTAAAACTAACAGACAGGTGGATAACTGTTCCCAAGAGTAAACTAACAGACACGTGGATAACTGTGCTATACCAAATAGTAAGCAAACGGTAACCATATCTAAATCAGACAGACTTAATCCAACTCTCAGCATCTTTTGCAATATACATATACCCCCATTCCAAATTCTAATTACCTAAATTTGAAATTGTGTAGTACTACGTGCATGTACGTCCGAGGCGCACCTTCACTATTTCAATTTTTGTTTATATGCAATAAATTTCTTCCTTTTAGTTATGTTTGGGTGTATCTTGTTGATGTGCAAAAAGGTTTTGGAATTTATATTCAGGTACAGTGGTCCGAGTAGGGAGTCAGAATTTAATGGGTTAAATTCTCATGAAGCTGATCATTCGAAGTCTTTTTCGCTTAATACGGGTATAGATTGCTAACTTTGCGACAGAATACACATGTAGTTGCGTTTATTCTGTAAAGTTTCGTCGGCTGCACATTTTCTGAATAGATGACCAAATTACATTTTTGTGGGCAGGTTCAATCCAGATTAATTAATAAAATAACAAAAATTACTCAAATCTGTCAGGAAACATCATGGATCTTCCTTCCAAGACTGCAATCGACGTTTATTTCGTGTGGATTTTCCAAATTTGGGAAGATAGGTAGAATTTCTAAGAACTACATGTGTATATATTCTAGATTATTGAGACTCCCATGTCTGACAAGCGTATGGATACATTCATCATAATCCCATCAGATGCTGTGGACTGGCTAATATTTTTCTGGGGAGTGACTAAATTTAATTAGTGAGCAGGTTCAATCCGCAGAAGTTATGTTTTCTACAAGACATCAGTGAGGAGACACTTAATCATCCGTAAACCGTAAACTCGCTTCTGATGCTGGCATTGACCTACATTTAGAAAAAATAAAACTAGGTATCGTATTGAGATGATCTTTTAAAAGACAAAAAGTTCAAGAATGATCTTAGATGCATGAAGTAGTCGCGATGATTGACCTTTATCTAACAAATTATCTGACAAATGTGGGTGATCTGAAAAAGCGTGATGTTGAAATTCTAATGGCAAATACCATTTCACATTTTATCATGATGAAATTGATAAAGACAACATAGTACATGTACTGAAATGCTGAATAGCTTTAAGCAGATGAATTCTAATATTGATATAAAATATATTGGTTGATTGGTTGTATATTGTTCCACGTTCCTCTCGAGAATATCGCACTCATATGGAGGCATCACCATTGCCGGTGAAGGGCTGTGGTTAGACGTTTCCTATGGCCTGTGAGCAGGGAGGGATATTTTGTGGTCTCATTCGAAGGACCGCCTCAATTAGTCGCCTCTTCCGACAAGCAAGGGGTACTGAGGACCTACTCTAACCTGGTTCCCCTCGGGGTAGATAAAATATGGTTTATATGTACTTTGGTAACATTAACGATTTTATTAATTCCAGTTCTAAATGTACAATCCATCACAAATGTGATCATTATCAAGAAAACAGTCACTAGTACTAGATTAGTTACACTTATAAACGGGGACGCAGGGTTTCCCTTGGGTCTGCTATTTTTTTGTAAGGTTGGGGTCTGGTAGGTTCTTAATTTCGGCCAGCTACGTGGTGAACGGCGGCGACTGAATAGACATAACCCGTACGTCATCAGTCTAGAAAACACCTCTATATGATATTTCACCGGGAGACAGGTAGACTTGTTTTCATCCGGAATCAAAAATAGAAATACAACTGATGACGAAAATAGGTAGTGCTATAAACATGTGCACATTTAGAAGTATTCACGTGTCAAGCTACCGGTATTCACACTCTTGGCTTATTATCAGCCGCAGGAGCGGCCGGTCTATTTGTAGTTGTGTTAGAAAGAGCGCATGGGGAAAGGGGAATTCCCGGGGGAAGTCTTTGTTTGAGTGTCTCGATGAAGTGATTCTTTGTCAAAAATATGTGTAAAAGTTCTGAATAAAGATTTAAAGAATATGAATAAATAAACATATTAAAAACTGTAATCAATGCGTTTTATTCAACGAATATTACGAATTACCAGTTATTACAACAAATACTCCCCAAATGGCAGCGTGTAAAATATAAAAGCAATTCGTCATTTAATAGATAAAATAAGTTCTTTGGTTTGAACATGCTGCGGCTTCAAATATTTTAATTTATGTATCTTTTGATTGATGCTTTGTGTAAAATCTCAACCTGCAAATCATATTTGCTTGTAGTATAGCAAGTCCAGCAAATGATATCGCCATCAACATGTGACACAGTTCCGGGGTACATGTATGCCTTTCATTCTGTTTACATTAACCGCAACACTTTCTGCACCTTTGCATATCATAATGATGGTACTTTAACAGTTTAGAAATCAATTTAGCTTCTCCACTACATGTACGATTTGCCTTATGCATGGACAGAATTAGGAATTTGTGGAGGCGTGGGAAAAAAATGTAGGGGACAAGGGTATGTTAGTCGATTCTGTATGTTTCTTGGAAATAATACTTAAAAATTTAGCGGTCGATTTGATGCTTTGCATCAGATATATTATCTTGTGTGTATATTCGTGATTTACCCCATTAACAGATTATAGCTGACTGTCACGTGGTACGCTAATCATCGTACATCTACATCTACGACAAACCATCAAAGTTGATGACTATTTGTCGGTACTGCGTGAACGGATGGCAAAGATGTTTAGTTGAGATGACAATTCAGTTAAAACTATGTACAGAATGTAAATAATAAGTTGAGGTTGGTGGCTTTGGACCGATGTTTGAAATTGGTCCAAAGAGGCGGAACGCGGATAATGTGCAGAAGAAAGAATTATTTTCTTTTATAGATATGTGAGCCGCAAAATGTAGATATTTTCTTAGTGGACACTAATAATTATGTTGCGCAGTGGGTTGAGTTTGTATATGAAATGTTTGGGGTAATGGGACGGCACTCGCGAATTTTAGCGTATATATTAATCTGTGTGAGATGGCCGCTGTTTAACCAGGTGAATTACGTCATACTGTAGTATACAACATTGAAAAAAACTTCAGTCTTTCTTTTTTTTTTTAATAAAAAATGTCAAATTCAAGACTTACTACACGTAGCAAGTGATACATATGTCTGTAACTTATACATGATTCTAATGATAAAATTAATGTGCAATTAAGTTTTTTTTATTTGAAAAGTTGGAAATCCAACATCTCCTCACGAAAGCAAAGAATAGGAAGAACCACAACTCCTCTACCGTAAATCCCCGGATGATTCCGCCATGTTCGTCAGTGTGAACCACGCGAGGAGCTCCGAGTGCATGCCCGGTCATGATTTTCCACTGAAACCATGAAAACTTGACCCCAATCCCCCCAAAGTAGGAATTCCACATCACCTTAATTCACACACAAACTGTTTTACAGTTACGTTGTTGTATCGAAAATGAGTTCAATTTCTGAACAACAGTTAGTATATTGACAAGGTTCAATTCTTGGCTAAAGGCATAAGGCAAATAAGATACACATATTGGTTAAGAATACTTGACTATGTACTAGTCATACAAAGGATCTGGAGGGATGGAGTTTTGGAATTAGCATTAAGAATAAGCTATTTGCATTCTATTATGATATCAATCTAAACATCGTGTTTACATGCTATTGAAGCCCTCCCCTGGGTAATAACTAAATGATAGCAGACCATAAAACCTATATTTCCATTTCATCTCCCCCCTTTCTCTGTTATGTACGCCTGAGGAGTGTTAAACACATCCGTTCCGGGTTATTTGAACACGGAATAAGAGCTCCATTTAGAGTTGGAATTTTTCTACAAGAATTTTCCTGTTCTAGGCTTGTCGATACGACATGCTATTTGACGTTTGGTAAATCTGAAATCGTTACCATGTGATGGAATGTTTTTTCAATACTTTAAATGATTAATGTCGGTGCCTACATTATTAATGTTATGTCCGTGTTTTATGAAATGCTAAAAGTTTTGGTAATTGTTTTGATGAGAAAGAGATAAAAGATAGAGCTACTAACAGCGTACAGTGTCTGAATGATAGATGAAATAGGGAAGCTTACAATCTCTTGTTTCATTTTGAATTGACTAACACTTTGTAATTTGTCATAGCTGTATTTAAAGAAATCAAGTTAAAGAAACCAAGACTATCCTTATTTAGAACTCGTTTCATGATGAAAGCGTTACATTTGAAGATATCAACACAATTAAACCTTGACTCTCCTAACTTACATGTAGGACTCATTTCATGAAAAGGTTGTATTTTAAAATCCCATAATAATTAAACAAAAACTATCATAATTTAGGATCAATCGTTTCATGAAAGGGTACCAAGATAGTTAAACCAATGCTATTCTAATTTAGGACTCGTTTCAATATAGTACAGTACGCTCAGATGAAGAACAAATATTTCTTCAAAACGCGGAACTTTAAACACAGAATATTTTCAAGCTTAATTTTTTTATAAGCAGGAGTTATCTCCCCATACAGCAGGTGCACATGTTACTACATTTCGTACCAGAGCGAAACTTACAACAAAGAATGCAACGTCCTTCACAACGTGTGAAGAAATCATGATTTTGAATTATTAGATGGATGCAGTGGCGTAGCTGCCGTTAGACACTTAAGGCGCGTGCCTACACATGATTTTTACACCCCCTCCCCAAATAAAATAAAATAATAAAATTAAAATGTCAAAATACCAGTTTTCGCTTGATAAAAGCCATTGACGCAAACAAAATATCATCTCAACCATGACGCAATGTCAATACTTTACTTTTATAGGCGTATAATTATGTCAACTCTGACTTAAAATTCATCCATCTGACTCAGACATACGAAACAATCAGAAATCATTATTGTGGCATTCAATATCAAAATACCAAACTTTCTTCCCAAAGAATTTTTTTATGGCTTTTCACCATAGGAGGCAGATTGCATTTTTATTCTGGAGGGAATAAAATGCGTATTTGGGGGGGGGGGTGTTACTTTTTTCCCCCATCTTTTAATTATTAAAATATTAAAAATTTCATTAAGAAAAACCTCTAGTTAAATTAACACGCAATCTGTTTTCCGTTGGTTGATTCGCCAATTTGACCCCACCCCACTAGGGCGCTGCCCTGGACCCGCCTTGGGCGGCCCACGTTCAGACAACTCGCCTGAATTGGCCTCTATACTTCCTCAAGGTCCTAGCAACGCCATCAAAATCAACATATTCAACAGAGCACAATCATTCCTCATGATGAATTAAAGACTAGATTTTTTGTCTATATATAGACAGGTGCTTCTTCAACATAAAAGGGAAAATGGAAATATTCATATCTAGTGATCAGTCATTAAAAGGAACTACGTTGTTAAAACTCTACGCTGATTCAACGCACAAGTTTCTCAACTGACTCATCACAAGCGCTTGTTCTGAGTACGAACAGTTTGTAAATGGAGGCAGACTGCTGACTAACAAGTTGATGTTACAGGGGTTGAACAGTTGCGTTTAAAAAGTTAGCATTTCGCAAATTCTATGGTAGTTATCACGATCAGGTCAAAGCTGTCTGACGTGGTACATACCAATTGTTAGCCCGTTCTGTTATAACACTGATCTGGGCTACATATTAATTGTTAGCCCGTTTTTATACACTGACCTGGGCTACAATACCAATTGTTAGCCCGTTCTTTATACACTGACTGGGCTACATATAATTGTTAGCCGCTTCTTTATACACTGATCTGGGCTACATCAATTGTTAGCCCGTTCTTTATACCTGATCTGGGCTACATACCAATTGTTAGCCCGTTCTTTATACACTGATCTGGGCTACATATATTGTTAGCCCTTTCTTTATACACTGATTCTGGGCTACATACAATTGTTAGCCCGTTCTTTTATACACTGATCTGGCTACATATAATTGTTGGCCCGTTCTTTATAACTGATCTGGGCTACATACATTGTTAGCCCGTTCTTTATACTGATCTGGGCTACATATAATTGTTAGCCCGTTCTTTATACACTGATCTGGGCTACATACCAATTTGTTAGCCCGTTCTTTATACACTGATCTGGGCTACATACCAATTGTGTCAGGCCCGGCCTTCTTTATAGCACTGGATCTGGGCTACATATTAAATTGTTACCCGTTCTTTATACACTGATCTGGGGCTACATACCAATTGTTAGCCCGTTCTTTATACGCTGATCTGGGCGCGGGCTAAGCAAGTTAATAATGTCGCCCAGATCAGCGTTATAAGAACGGGCTAGCAATTGTATGTTAGCCCAGATCAGTGTATAAAGAACGGGCTAACAATTGAATATGTAGCCCAGATCATGTGTATAAAGAACGGGCTAACATTGGTATGTAGCCCAGATCAGTGTATAAAGAACGGGCTAACAATTGTATGTAGCCCAGATCAGTGTATAAAGAACGGGCTACACAATTAATATTGCCAATCAGTGTATAAGAACGGGCTAACAATTGTATGTAGCCCAGTCAGTGATAAAGAACGGGGCTAACAATTAATATGTAGCCCAGATCAGTGTATAAAGAAACGGCTAACAATTGGTATGTAGCCCAGATCAGTGTATAAAGAACGGGCTAACAATTGGTATGTAGCCTCAGATCAGTGTATAAAGAACGGGCTAACAGAATTGGTATGTAGCCCAGATCAGTGTATAAAGAACGGGCTAACAATTAATGTAGCCCAGCTCAGTGTATAAAGAACGGCTAACAATTGGTATGGTAGCCCAGGTTCTAGTGTATAAAGAACGGGCTATACAATTAATATGTAGCCAGATCAGTGTATAAAGAACGGGCTAACAATTGGTATGTACCACGTCAGACAGCTTTGACCTGATCGTGATAACTATACCATAGAATTTGCGAAATGCTAACTTTTTAAACGCAACTGTTCAACCCCTGTAACATCAACTTGTTAGTCAGCAGTCTGCCCTCCATTTACAAAACTGTTCGTACTCAGAACAAGCGCTTGTGATGAGTCAGTTGAGAAACTTGTGCGTTGAATCAGCGTAGAGTTTTAACAACGTAGTTCCTTTTAATGACTGATCACTAGATATGAATATTTCATTTTCCATTTTGTTGAAGAAGCACCTGTCTATATATAGACCAAAAAATCTAGTCTTTAATCATCATGAGGAATGATTGTGCTCTGTTGAATATGTTGATTTTGATGGCGTGTGCAGGACCTTGAGGAAGTATGAGAGCCAATTCAGGCGAGTTGTCTGAACGTGGCCGCCCAAGGCGGGTCCAGGGCAGCGCCCTAGTGGGTGGGGTCAAATTGGCGAATCAACCAACGGAAAACAGATTACGTGTTAATTTAACTAGAGGTTTTTCTTAATGAAATTTTTAATATTTTAATAATTAAAAGATGGGGAAAAAGTAACACCCCCCCCCCAAATACGCATTTTATTCCTCCAGAATAAAAATGCAATCTGCCTCCTATGGTGAAAAGCCATAAAAAAATTCTTGGGAAGAAAGTTTGTATTTTGATATTGAATGCCACAATAATGATTTCTGATTGTTTCGTATGTCTGAGTCAGATGGATGAATTTTAAGTCAGAGTTGACATAATTATACGCCTATAAAAGTAAAGTATTGACATTGCGTCATGGTTGAGATGATATTTGTTTGCGTCAATGGCTTTTATCAAGCGAAAACTGTATTTTGTGACATTTTAATTTTATATTTTATTTTATTTGGGGAGGGGTGTAAAAAATCATGTGTAGGCACGCGCCTTAAGTGTCTAACGGCAGCTACGCCACTGCATCCATCTAATAATTCAAAATCATGATTTCTTCACACGTTGTGAAGGACGTTGCATTCTTTGTTGTAAGTTTCGCTCTGTACGAAATGTATAACATGTGCACTGCTGTATGGGGAGATAACTCCTGCTTATTAAAAAATGATTAAGCTTGAATAATATCTGTGTTTAAAGTTCCGCGTTTTTGAAGAAATATTTGTTCTTCATCTGAGCGTACTGTACTATATTGAAACGAGTCCTTAAATTTAGAATAGCATTGGTTTAACTATCTTGGTACCCTTTCATGAAACGATTGATCCTAATTATGATAGTTTTTGTTTAATTATTATGGGATTTTAAAATACAACCTTTTCATGAAATGAGTCCTACATGTAAGTTAGGAAGAGTCAAGGTTAATTGTGTTGATATCTTCAAATGTAACGCTTTCATCATGAAACGAGTTCTAAATAAGGATAGTCTTGGTTTCTTCTTTAACTTGATTTCTTTAAATACAGCTATGACAAATTCAAAGTGTTAGTCAATTTCAAAATGAAACAAGAGATTGTAAGCTTCCCTATTTCATCTATCATTCAGACACTGTACGCTGTTAGTAGCTCTATCTTTTATCTCTTTCTCATCAAAACAATTACCAAAACTTTTAGCATTTCATAAAACACGGACATAACATTAATAATGTAGGCACCGACATTAATCATTTTAAAGTATTGAAAAAACATTCCATCACATGGTAACGATTTCAGATTTACCAAACGTCAAATAGCATTGGTCGTATCGACAAGCCTAGAACAGGAAAATTCTTGTAGAAAAATTCCAACTTCTAAATGGATGCTCTTATTCCGTGTTCAAT
>CAJDSM010021387.1:17917-32292 GCA_903981925.1 Ostrea lurida
TTCTTTATACACTGATCTGGGCTACATATTACTTCGTTTATCTGATCAAGATATCAATAGGGTTCATGACGGGTGTGACCGGTCAATGGAGTATGCTTACTCCTCCTAGGCACCTGATCCTATCTCTGGTATATCCTGGGGTCCGTGTTTCCCATCTCTTATTAATTTGTATTCCTCTTAGGACTTATGACATTAATCAATGTTAGTTATCTTAACCTTTTCACGTCTTAGAGTCTGAGTCAATAGATAAATGGGGTAGTTGACGAGAAGAGCTTTTTACAGCACTACAAACTAGAATGTTGAGAGTATTGCATGACAATATATAATCCCCTGCTAGTCGCAAAAATTATCGGACCACTACAATATTCGATGTTCATTATGTAGGTTGTGGTAACTGATAATTCACGCTAATATTCAAGCTAAGTCCAAGGGTCGTAACCAGACGAAAAATCATGAAATTCAAACTTATGTATCTTGAAAAGGTGAATATAACGAGCAGTGAACAATCCTATACGTCCTAAGCGAAATACCAATATTATAACAAAGGAATGCCCCAAATATGAAATCTTTAAGTCCCTTTTGACTCCGTTGGTAGGGGACTAATATAACTACAGATGGACTTTGACTTATATATGTTCCTCGAAAAAAGTCCCTGATAGGTGAATTTCCTCGTCAAACTTACGAAGTGACTGATTATTTGCCCAAGGTTCGGCATTTAAAAGTGAGAATCACTCTCCGAGAGTCACGACGAGCGTTGAACGATTAGGAACCCTCACTGCAGCAACCCTGAGCGCCAAAAACTATTGATGTTGAAAAAAGTTCTTAAACTAAGACGTATTACCGTAGCACTATTTTCTCTCTGTAAGTTTGTTCTACTGAAGGCAAAGCTTATTACTTTAATTTTACTCATTTCAATGGAGGGATGAATCAATGATTCTATAGTTGCCTTTTGAAGTAAATTATCAGCCCATTTAAGCGTTAGATATTACAGGTATTTTCACCTTTTCATGGTACAGTCATAAGACTAAGTGAGAGTAATGTGGCGCTATAAATTTAAGACTGTAGAAAATTCATGTATATTTGGTGCACATTTTCTAAAGTATCCAAATTATTACAAGATTTCACTCTTAATTTGAGGTATAAAGAATCACTTACCGCTGTCTTAGCGCATCTCTGTCTACTGTAACGAATTTTGAAATAGTTCCCCCTTGAAATATTTTCCTGGCATTTTATAATCTTGTTTGGTGGGTATTGGTGGCCTGAAGTGAGACAAGGCAATTTTCCTTGGTATTTGTCGTAAATTTTGCCATGCGGCGTCACTTCTGACAGAAGCAATCGGCGAATTTAATTAAAACAGTCCATTTTGGAATATGAATAATAGATGGCCGGCCTCGGTGTCCGAAATGCACTGCTATTATCTCTAACAGGGCGTCGATTTGTTCTCCTGCCACAGCAGAATCTCAAAACAGAGAAAGAGAGACAATTGATTGGACTTGTGGCTATACTCAGGAATCATGAAATATTTATTGTCTTGATGAAATTACGGCAATTTAATTTGAATAGCTGAAAAATTCGTTTGATTTGATTTCGGCATTGAAGAAAACCTTGGAGTCGCTTTCCACCGCTCCCACGATAGAACCAGTGTTCAACGTCTCCGCAACATACATCCGGGTCACCGCTCGTCCCCTTTCTTCATATCCAATTCATCTTTCAACCATTGCACCTTTACTTTGGTAACTCTACTAGCTACAGAACTGTAATTCTTTGAAACACTTTGGGACAGCAGAGCCGTAACCAGCAATTTCCATTGGCGGGTCACATGACTAAGGCAAGGGGTCTGAGAGACCGATTTAGACCCCCAGTTGGTCAAGGGTTAGTCCTGGTATGGAGTTCAGGAGGCGAAGCCAACGAAAGCTGAGATATTCTAGCATTTTCATCGGGACGGGAGGCCACAAGCGGGTCCAGGACGGGCCCTGGTAAGGGGTCCAGGGGGCTTAGAGATTTTTTAGCATTTGCATCTTAAAAAAAAAGGGGGGTGCATATGCACTCAGTGTCACCCCCCCCCCCTCCCCCGGTTACGGCCCTGGACAGATCAGAGAGCCACAGATCCAGCCCTCGTAAATAAAAAAGACCCTCCTTAATATGAAAAAAATCGTAACATCTATTTCTATTATACTTATGTTCAAACATAAATCCAAATATTCATTGAAGCCCCATACGACCCCAATCATATACTAGAAGATTTGACAAAACTTGCAAAGCAAAATGATCGACTCCCTAGGTTTCATAAGTATGCACCCCCGACATCTGTTCGGTGTAATCAAACTGTAGAGTTTGCAGCCCGATACCCGTTATATAATTCCCGATATTTACAAAACGGCTAACAGGCTTAGAGTATATACATGTAACTTTATATCATGATTTGTAAACATGGAAAAACCGTGGAACGTACACCATTGAAGAACAAAAATATGTGCAAATAAGCGTTCTAAAAAGATACTTGAAATAAATAATTACTTAAAATCTTTCTTGTAAGTACTCAATGCAATCTGATTAAAACCACATCCTTTGATCCGCTCACGTAGATCGCTACATTATATATGTACCTTAGTGTACGTAGGCGGATCAACTTAGGATGTTATTTTAATCAGACTGTACTCAATTGTTACCAGCATATCAATTTTTGTTACCCCTCCCCCTTTTAAAAAAAAAATACATCACCCTTTTCGACAATTTCATTCGAGGATTTTTAGGTTTGGAACAAATTATTTATTTTTAACTTTCAATTTTCAACATCCAGAAAATAAACGTCAATCGATCCTCAAAAGGAACATACGAAATAAAAATCAAGGGGAGGGGAGGGGGCATTATCTCAAATTAGACAAGGAACATCCAAAATAAAATCAAGGGGAAGGGGTATTATCTAAAGTCAACAAGGAACATTCAGAATAAAAATCAAAGGGAGGGGGTATTTCCGGGAGAGGGGTCATTAGACTACTCTTTCTGTCCCACCATGTAACCTATTATTAGTTAGGTGCTATTTCAGTCAAAAGGGGACGCATTTTCTTTACCCTTAAAAAATCTGAACGCCATTGAACAATCACAGAAATTCGAAGAACTTCCTATTAGTCAAGTGGTCATTTTCAGTAAACGATGTCTTCAGTAAAGTATGATTGATGTTCGTCACCATGGAAACAAACTCACAGACGTATCTCAAATATGACTCTTTCGTTGAGAGTGAATATATAATACTAGTTTTTATTGCTCTGGTATCAGTCCCTCATTCGGGTTTGAATTATGTCTTCAGCAAGGGTATGCTAAATAATCGTTACCATGGAAACGAACTCACAAACCTATCTAAAAATGACGTTTTCTGCTAAAACAAATACAATGCTATCTATTTGTCATTCATTTATAAAAGTTTTTAATTATTCTGGTGTCAGTCCTCGCTTTTATTTTGACAGGCTTTAAATTATGTCTCCAACAAGGGTATCATTGATCATTACCACGGACACGAACTCACAATTATACCTGAAAAATAATCTTTTCTTTTGAAATATACCACTCATTCTTAAAATTTATTAATTACTCTTATGTCGATGCCACATTTCCTTTTAGATAATTTCAATGAATTATGGCCTCTCCAGTTCGTTTTCATGGATAAAACTCATGAACCTATCTATAAAATGAACTTTTCTGTTAAAATGAATACAAAGCTATCTATTTCACTCATGTTTGAAAATAATTATTATTCTGATGTTAGTTCCATTCAACCTTAAAGCAATGCAAGCTGTAACTGATGACAGCAAATAAAGTAAAATAAAATAAAATAAAATAATTGTGATTGAAATAAAAAAAAAAAGACGAAGTAACGAACACTGATCAATCTTGTAAGTTTCAAACAGAATACAAAATAATTAATAGTTGGGTAAGCACGCATCCCTGGATACACCAGAAGTGGGATCGGGTGCCTAGGAGGGGTAAGCATCCCCTGTCAACAGGTTACAATCACCGTGAATCTGAAGCAATAATCCCGTCATAATTAATGTCTTCCATACAGTAGTTCCTGTTCGTAATGTCCGACATGCATTGACCTCGGAGGTCGCCATTTCAGAAAACAAAATGCGAAAGATGCACTGCGCAAGTATAAAATTTGTGCCATTTTATAGTAAATTCATTCTCAGAATTTAATATGAATGACATTTGTGTAATTACATGTAACCCTTTCTTAAACTGATAATACTTAAAGTCATTCATGACACGATGTGATATATTGAAACAATCGAAATGTGTAGTTACTCATGACAGTTTCCATTTTGGTGCGTGTGTGATCAGGGTTTCAGTAATCCGACTATGATCCGCAATCATGGTTCCGACAACTACGTCCGGGCTCTGACGGTTTATACGAAACACTCACTGTTGTTATACTCTTAGACAATATTTCCTTGTTTGTTTCATCTGAATATATTTGCATATCCATTGTTCCTCTATGCTATGACTGCATATCTATCAATTGCGTTCATACCTCTATGAATCACACTTGAATTTTATGATTGCAATTGATTTGAACACTTGTATGTCCCACTTGTATGTAGTTTGTGCCAAATCTGACCCCATTAAGATTTTTGAATTTAACTACAAATAAAGATATATCTTGTATGAAAATGATATTGTTATACCAAATTAAAAATATGAAATGCAAGCTAATGTTAGAATTCTAGCATTCCACAAGGGCGATAACTCTTTCTGTTGCAGGAAATAAATGCCTATGCATAGGGTTAATCATTTATCTTAAAAATGACTTCACAATGTATGTAAGAAAACTGTACTATTGATAATAATTTATGACAGCTGAAGCTTTTGAAAATCAAAATCGTTTTGATGTTTAGCCTCTTATAAAACAATTATCTGAAGAACAGAAAAAGCTTTCCCACCTAAATTCCTATTGACGTTGGTTAACGTCATTTGGCTGCATTGTTAAGTACGTACATGACGATTACAAAAGTGACGTAAAATAGCATCAGTACATTGTTACGTCATCAAAAGCGCCGTTAAATCGGCAATCTTCAGAAACAAAACGACGAATAATTGAATGAGATAGTCAAACTCACAACTTTGAAATCATTATCGCATCCAGTGTATTTGTACACATTCTGAAGAATTTTTTGTAAACTCTGACATAAATCTTTGAGGTTAATATCCTTTTTAGCACATGCAAAATTTCATCAAATTTTTAGACCCTATGCAACTGTTGTTGGGACCCCTCGAAGGGGAAAATACCTGGCCTAACGTTGCTTTAAATAACAAATACCCTAAAACAACAGTGAAACGGTTTAATGATTTATCTAAGGTGATTTAGACTCACTCACGACACACAGCAAGAATATTTCTAGGAGGAATTAGTTGTAAGTAATTTCCGGATCCCGACGACAAACGTATATTACATGTATGCAGGGTCCACAAAGGAAAACCAAATGCAAATATAACAAATGAATAACGTTTTTCAGTGAACATGGCATTAAGAAATGCAATTGCTCTGCTGGCATATTTCCTATGATGCGCTAACGCGCATCATAGAATATGCCAGCAGAGCAATTGCATTTCATAACGCCATGTTCACTGAAAAACGTTATTCATTCCTTATATGAGGACGATATTTGTTACAATGGTAGGTGCTAATTAAATAGTTTTACAAAACCGTCAGTTTGTATTGCTTTGATGTTGTGAGCAACGGTTCCTTCGTCTACAATTAGAAGTATGTAAAGGCAAAGATAACGAACAGTGATCAATCTCGTAAGTCCTAAATATAATACAAAAACAAGATGGGCAATCACGGTGGGATCAGGTGCCTAGGAGGAGTAAGCATCCCTTGTTGACCGGTACACCCCCGTGAGCCCATAGTCTTGATCAGGTAAACGGAACAGTCCGTAGTCAAATCAGTTTGTGAACAACGGCTTAACTATGGCTATGAAACACATCAGACAGCATTTGACTCAATGATAGGTCATACTGGTAAACTAAATCATTATAACGACCATAGAATTTACGAAATGCTGCCTTTAAACGTGACTGTTGAAACCCCTGCAACAACAACTTGTCTGTAAGTAGCTTGCCTCGATTCAAAAACTGATCATACGCAGAAACAAGCTCTTGCGTATCGAATAAGTTGAGAGACATACACACCATATGCAGTGATGATGGAATATTGCTACAATAAATATGGGAAGTTGGGCCTAAATTAAAATTGTGTTTGTTTGCGGTTTCCCGACCGACCTAGTAAATTCGTTGCGACGGAAAATCTTTTATTTGTATTTACCAGGTGATATTTTTTTTTATTCATTTCTGTTGCGACCGACCGAAAATCTTATTTCTGCATTTACCGCTCAAAACATATTTATCGAAAATTCTGATTTTTTTCCCGATAAGGACTAAGTACTCCTAGTTTTCTACTTGTCGCACGCAAGCTCAGAGCTGAGGCACTTCCGAATACATATATACCAATCGTCAGCGACTATAAAAACGTGCTTATCATGCATCAAAAGTAATCATTTTAAATAAAATGCATAGTTCTAAAAAGTAAATGAATTGAGTTTGCATTTAGGTACGAAATTGTAGCAATAAAGGGGAGGAGGTTGAAGGAGATCGGTTAAAGATATGGAAAGTTTCATATATCTTTACGGACAAAAAACCATGGATTCAGAACCAACACAACTTGTCCGATACAGAGATTGAGAATCGGTAAATGAATTAAAACCAGATCAAGTCGCTGCACTTCGTGCAAATTTAAGATGCATTATACATGTATGCCCAATACCAACTGGTTATAGAATAAGATACACAGAATAGATATTTTGCTCCAAAAACGCAATCTCCATGTGTGGTAATGATCAAACGTTCAGTTTATTGCACATAATGATGTTTATTTTTCATTTTTATATTCGTTTTGTAGTTAAACTATGTGGATATTCAGATTTGTGGACGATACTAATTTCCCCCCCAAACGATAGTGGACATGCGCGAGCCGTGTATAATGAACCATTTTTAGAGAGAGAGAGAGAGAGAGAGAGAGAGAGAGAGAGAGAGAGAGAGGAGAGAGAGAGAGAGAGAGCATTACATATGTTTGAGGAAACCCCTACACACACTGTGAAAGAGAAAAATGAAAACGCAATGATTTCATTTCAGTTTTGTTTGGTAGACAAAATACCGAGTACATCGTAAAATCGTTCATAGACCCAGTCCGTGCTATCTCAATCACAACGATGGCCTTGCTTTCCATGACCAACTTGATTGTTGAATATGGTCGAATGGACACACTGAATCGGTCCGAACGTAAGGGTATGCAACCGAAATATATTTTTTTTAACTCCCAAAGTTCAACAAGCCTGCACTTTGCTTGCAACTGTAAAATACAAGCACGTGGAAAGTGTTCAATAATTTGAATAAACACCGGGATGATCAATGCATGCATATCAGCCATAGTAAATACCCGTAAGTAATACCGAAATAAGTTTCTTTATCGAAATAAGTGCATGACAAAATTCTGCAGAGGCAAACACTAATCTATTTTTACCTTGCCTGTAAGTATACTTTATATTATACAACATTACCGCTTGTTTTAAAGAAATTTTCTATTTACCGTTTATTCAGTAAAGTGGGAAATATACGATACATAAATAATACAATAATTTCCTGACTGAATGTACCACCGACTTTTTTTTAATATGGGTACTAGTAGTTATGGGCCGACTTTTAGATAAATATGAACAGACAAGGCAATTGACACGAAGAAAATCACTTTGTTCTTCAAAGAATAATATTTTTTATACTGTTACACATGTTCCATTGATTTGCACGTACTAGTGATTACATTTACTATATATGTAGCATACAACTGCCGTGATAAACGAGTGTTGCTGCGACGTCAAAAACGGTCATTGGTGAACTTAAACTTGGACCAGAAAAATTAAGTTTTATGGTTGTGCGTACCCCCCCCCCCCTCCACTTTTAAGTTTGAATTGCTCACAAAACACAATAATTATACGATATAATTGCAAGTTTAAAGATACAAAAAAAAGTTACATAAATGTATATTATATATACATGTATATGCACCTACAAAAGCAGTACAGGCAAACTAATATCATATTATCAAATAAATAAAATATTTTATCGACCTACCTACCCAGAGAAAAATAAGGGCCTACTTGAAAATATTTTTTGGCTTAGAAAAAATAAAATATTTTACCTACCTACCGACCTAACGTCCGTAAATCGGTCGGAAAGGGCAAACAAACAATTTTTTAATTTAGGCCTTGACGATGGAGAAGCTGAAATCGTCCGTTTGTCATAAAGTTGAAGTAGTTAGTTATTGCCGTTAATGTCAATGTTTCAATAAAATATACCAAGTACGAAGCAGACATGGAAGACTCGGTGGTGTCCTTATTTCTTAGTTCGTTGGGATATATTGAATCGACATATGAATGAAAATCATTATTATTGATAGATAAAACATCGTCAATATATCGAAATGTTGAATAAAGGCCACCGCTAGAGATTTCTTCTTTTCATTGTAGAAGCTTTTGAATGAATTCTGCTTCATAAGAAATAAAAATAGGTCAGCTAATAGAGGAGCACAATTAGTGCTCATTGGAATTCCAACAGACTGTTGGAAGACCTGATTGCCAAAAACTACAAAGATATTGTCAATGAGGAACTCCAGCATGCTTTAATATCAACTTCAGAGTACTTGTGTGTAGAATCGGAGTGGAGTTTAACAAAATAATTTTTTGAATGGCTGATCACTAGATAAGAATATTTCCTTTTTCCATTTTTGTTAAAGAAGCAACTGTCTTAATGTTACAAAAGCCTTGTCTTTAATTTATCGTGGCGGGATGGTCGTGTGTAAAGTGTTGAGAGTCATATGTTTTGATGTTGTTGATGTGTGAAAGGTTCTGGGATTTCAAAATTCACTAGAAGTTCTTTAGAGTTTTTAGAATCCACATTTGATTTACACCACTCTGGCTATTGTAGTTTCACAATACTTCTGAAGTTCCCTTAACAGCTGTCAATATTTTCGTGTCGTTCGGGTATGTGCCCATGGGGATCCATGTTATAATAGGTCCTTAGTACCCCTTCCTTGCTGTAAGACGCGACTAAATGGGGTGGTCCTTCCCATGAAACCGCGGGTCCTTGCCACAGCAGGTGTGACACGATAAAAAATCCCTCTCTGCTTAAAGGCCGTAAGCGTCGACTACAGATGCGACCAGTTCTAACCTCTCGCCCAACCAGTCATGGAAAGCAGTCATGAGAACTGCTCTAAGTTAACTTAGAGCAGACGCAAACGCAATTAATCTATATTATAACCAAGAACCAGAAAATTTCAATATGACGTACTTTTGTCCAAAAATGTTCATATCAAACGAATCTTTCTGGCACCGATATTGCTCTTTGCTGACTGCCATTAGTGATCTGAGCTGCTTCTACTTTTATGCTAGTCATCAGTTCATGAGCCATCTGCCGCCCAGATCCTCTCTAAACTCCTTGTATTGCATAGGATAATTCAGGTTTGAAGCTGACCTGTCGAAATTTCCTGTGCATCGGAGTGAATCTTATTAGAATGTGGTTTGTCTGATATTCACCTCCACGAATGGCCTTGGTGATATCACCGTTGTCTCTCTTGTGTATCTGCCTTTATTTTTTTCTATAGATCCCTTTTTCGGCTAGTCTCGTCTAACTGAGGGATCCGGGTTAGAAAGAGTCGACTAAATGGACGGTCCTTCGAATTAGATGTGACACGATAAAGATTCACCCCTGCTCAAAGGCCGTATGCTCCAGGACAGGCCTAAATTTTGCAGTCCTTCACCGGCAATGGTAATATCTCCACTTGAATGCAAAATTATCGACCATATTCAACCACGCAGCCATTTAGGGCCGCAAAGTCAATATTATTATAGGCCAGTTCCCTTGCATTGAGAACTATTGTTTCATCGCGCTTTGAAGAGGTCTTTCTATTCATCAATATACGTACGTTCCTCGCAGCATGAGTCAGCATTTTTTTTGCTTTCCACCGCTTAATGCTTAGATCTTCAAACAGTCGTTTGCTAGTCACTTGAGGGAGCAATCTTGTGGATGAGGCACTTTTTTCTCCACCTTATATAAGAGCAGGCAGGGAAATCCTTAAGCTGCTAGTTGCCTCGGAGAATACTGAGCTCCAGAGAACAATCGGTGCCGTGTTACCGACTATGTACAAAGTTCAAAATACATGTACATTGTCAGTTATTGTCTCCCCCTGTTGGTTCGCCTGTTCTCCATTGCCGCAGTAGTTTGTTAACTAACACACAAGGAAAACCTTTGCGTTTTTATGTGGAAAAGTCGGTGCGTAATGTCAATCACACTCTGAGGGCCTCGGAAGACAGGATCCGGTGGGATCTCAATCATACTCTGCGGGCCTCGGAAGACAGAATCCGGTGGGTTGTCAGTCATACTCTGTAGACATTAGAAAACAGGATCCGATGGGTGGAGAAACCGCCATGAGCCCATGACCAGGGACTTTCTCGGCAACGGAAATTCTTAATTTCTTTAAATGAGAAAACTGTAATTTGTTCATTCTAAAATCATCTCTGCGAAATATAACCACTATCGAACAATGTCAAGATGTACAGGAATCACGAAGCACGCGTATGTGTGCTACATTGTACGTGTGCGCAAACGGTCAACAGGAGATTTTTATCCTAGTCACTTATCCTCTGTATAATTCGTGTTTGTCCTACATTCCATTCTATATTCATTATAGGATTTACAAGATTTATCTTCACTTTTTCATTTAGAACTTTGACTAGGAAATCGTTATTGTTGTCATGTAAAAGCATTTTTCATTTTAAAATAGCTTCATAATGATATATTTTATCTACTAGACAAATGAAAACGCTATTCATGACGACTGAAAGTGAAACATACATGTATGCCAATACTTGGCAAACGTATAATTCATCTGTTCCCTCACAACGGGCTGAGAATAGCGACATATACTGCCGATTTATTACAAAATGAAACCCAATATCAAGGAGGAAGATCACAAGTGTTTATAAAACAGTGCTGTATAGCCTTAAGAGTGTCGGTTACACAATAAAGAATTAACTTCATTATGTAATTGTCTTATGCCACCTTTCTCTAAAGATAGCTGAGATCTCCTGTATCCAGTAGCAAGGTTTTTGTCATCTGTTCCATTATCTTCACTTTTACAATGAAATGTATGGTTTTGCCCAAAGTGATAGACCACCCACAATAAAAATGCTCTTGGTGGTCTTTCGAAGAATTTCTCGCGTCATCCACTACATATCATTTGAAATCAAGGCAAGTGGGCTTTGGAGAGGAAAATAACCATCGGTCGTCAAAATATACAAGAATGACAATATTAACATCTTTTTGATACAACAAATAATAAATAACAGAAATGAAATTATTTTGATGCTGCTAGTATTGCACTCTTGTGTTCGAATCAATCTCCCGTTCAGACCAAACTTTGAATTGTTCTCTAGAGTCAAACTAATGCATGTTTTCTTTTAATTAAAAAAGGGATGTCAAAGTAACGAAGTAATCAATTTCATAAATCATTTAAAGAATTAAATTGATCAAATACGGAGCAATCTGCAGGCAAAGTCAGCACAAAATGAACGGCCTAAAAATTATCATAACATGTCAAATCAAAGTACTTAATGCACTGATAGCCGGGTACTGTATTGAAAAAAACCAAACAAAAAACAAAACCAAATTGACCCCCCCCCCCCAAATAAAAACCACAAAGAAAGGTTTGTTCAAACCCTTTTTGTGCTTTTCCATATTAAATATTGCCTTCAGAGTCAACTGATAATGCTTTTGGTACATACAAGTGTGTAATTAATCATTACAGATTATAAACTATTCAGCTATAGCTGTGTTCTTTTTTGTCCAAGTCTTTGAATGTACTATTGTTTTTCTATTGGTGTGAATCATATATACCTGGAAACATTGATAGATAGAAGCAGAGAACTTGACTGATTGATTATATGTCCACAAAAACCGATGCCCGGTGTCACAATAAGTGTTGCTCGATAAAGACTCCTTCCTGCTCTTGAAAAGGGCATAAGCCTAATTTTGCAGCCCTTCACCAGCAATGGTGACTCCATATGAGTGAAAACATGTAGCGGTCACAATTTCAGGTGCTAACCACGCTCGCCGTTGTTTAACTAGCGTGATCAAGATAGACACTCTACATCATCGCCAGAAAAGCAAGCTCACCAGAAAGTGATCGAGAGACAATACAAGTTTCCTTTAATTTTAAACTGTCCGCTACACTACTGCAAAATCCCTTCACTTCAAATGTTTTGAATATCAAAACTTGGTTTGAAATTGTAAAGAGTTATCATGGATTTAGCATTCAAAAACAAACTACGATGGATTGATTATGAAGAGTGTAAGTTATTTTTGGCGGTGGTTGGGTCTGCTTCCGGATTACTACGCGCAGAGCAGGCCATGCCTACAACATGTGACCATAATATCTATCTGCAGCTCTCTCAGAGAGCATTCGGGTACAACGAGAGACCTACAGCTCCTCTCGGAAAGAACATCGGGTACAGACGAGAGACTTACAGCTCTCTCGGAAAGCATCGGGTACAGACCAGAGACTTACANTGTGACCATAATATCTATCTGCAGCTCTCTCAGAGAGCATTGGGTACAGACGAGAGACTTACAGCTCTCTCAGAAAGCATCGGACCTTCCGCTTAAAAGATAGCTGAGATCTCCTGTATCCAGTAGCAAAGGTTTTTGTCATCTGTTCCATTATCTTCACTTTTACAATGAAATGTTATTTGCCCAAAGTGATAGACCACCCACAATAAAAATGCTCTTGGTGGTCTTTCGAAGAATTTCTCGCGTCATCCACTACATATCATTTGAAATCAAGGCAAGTGGGCTTTGGAGAGGAAAATAACCATCGGTCGTCAAAATATACAAGAATGACAATATTAACATCTTTTTGATACAACAAATAATAAAAACAGAAATGAAATTATTTTGATGCTGCTAGTATTGCACTCTTGTGTTTCGAATCAATCTCCCGTTCAGACCAAACTTTGAATTGTTCTCTAGAGTCAAACTAATGCATGTTTTCTTTTAATTAAAAAAGGGATGTCAAAGTAACGAAGTAATCAATTTCATAAATCATTTAAAGAATTAAATTGATCAAATACGGAGCAATCTGCAGGCAAAGTCAGCACAAAAATGAACGGCCTAAAAATTATCATAACATGTCAAATCAAAGTACTTAATGCACTGATAGCCGGGTACTGTATTGAAAAAAAACAACAAAAAACAAAACCAAATTGACCCCCCCCCCCCCCAAATAAAAACCACAAAGAAAGGTTTGTTCAAAACCCTTTTTGTGCTTTTCCATATTAAATATTGCCTTCAGAGTCAACTGATAATGCTTTTGGTACATACAAGTGTGTAATTAATCATTACAGATTATAAACTATTCAGCTATAGCTGTTTCTTTTTGTCCAAGTCTTTGAATTACTATTGTTTTTCTATTGGTGTGAATCATATATACTGGAAACATTGATAGATAGAAGCAGAGAACTTGACTGATTGATTATATGTCCACAAAAACCGATGCCCGGTGTCACAATAAGTTGTGCTCGATAAAGACTCCTTCCTGCTCTTGAAAGGGCATAAGCCTAATTTGCAGCCCTCACCAGCAATGGTGACTCCATATGAGTGAAAACATGTAGGGTCACAATTTCAGGTGCTAACCACGCTCGCCGTTGTTTAACTAGCGTGATCAAGATAGACACTCTACATCATCGCCAGAAAAGCAAGCTCACCAGAAAGTGATCGAGAGACATCAAGTTTCCTTTAATTTTAAACTGTCCGCTACACTACTGCAAAATCCCTTCACTTTCAAATGTTTTGAATATCAAAACTTGGTTGAAATTGTAAAGAGTTATCATGGATTTAGCATTCAAAAACAAACTACGATGGATTGATTATGAAGAGTGTAAGTTTTTTTGGCGGTGGTTGGGTCTGCTTCCGGATTACTACGCGCAGAGCAGGCCATGCCTACAACATGTGACCATAATATCTATCTGCAGCTCTCTCAGAGAGCATCGGGTACAGACGAGAGACCTACAGCTCTCTCGAAAACATCGGGTACAGACGAGAGACTTACAGCTCTCTCGGAAAGCATCGGTACAGACCAGAGACTTACAGCTCTCTCAGAAAGCATCGGGACAGACCAGAGGACTTACAAGCTCTCTCTGAAAACATCGGGTACAGACGAGAGACCTACAGCTCTCTCTTGAAAACATCGGGTACAGACCAAAATCTACAACTCTCTC